>BCKG01000009.1:626471-762612 GCA_001600535.1 Yarrowia sp. JCM 30696
GACAAGGCTGCCAAGGACTCTTGGTTCTCCCTGAAGTCTTCTGCTCAGGAGACCAAGGATGAGGCCGTCAAGAAGGCCCAGGAGGCCGGTCAGACCGTCCACGACAAGGCTGCCGAGGCTGACAAGGCTGCCAAGGACTCGTGGTTCTCTTTCAAGTCCTCTGCTGCCGACGCCAAGGACCAGGCTGCCGAGAAGGTCAACGAGGCTGGCCAGCACATCCAGGATAAGGCTGCCGAGGCCGATGCCGCTGCCAAGAAGTCGTGGTTCTCCCTCAAGTCCGACGCCCAGAAGGCCAAGGATGATGCTGTCAACAAGGCCCAGGAGGTTGGCCAGACCGTTCAGGACAAGGCTGCTGAGGCCGACAAGGCCGCCAAGGACAACTGGACCTCGCTCAAGAAGGACGCCTCCAAGGCTCAGGATGACGCCTACGAGACCTACAAGGGATACTCCGACGCCGCTGTCAAGAAGGGCAAGGATCTCGATGCCCAGGCTCGACAGTACTGGGAGTCCCTCAAGGCCGATGTTGAGAAGGCCACCAACGATGCCTCCAACAAGGTTGACCAGCTGACCAAGGACGCCGCCGACCAGGCCAAGGAGCTCGACAAGTCTGCCAAGAAGTCGTGGTTCTCGTTCAAGTCCGACACCGAGAAGGCTGTCGACGACTCTCAGAAGTGGCTGGAGGGCGCTTCCGACGCCGCCATCAAGAAGGGCCGAGAGCTCGACGCCGAGGCCCAGACCTACTGGGACTCTCTGAAGAAGGACGCCGAGCGAGCCTGGAACGACGCCGAGGCCAAGGCCAACGAGCTCGGCCAGACCATCTCCAACAAGAGCCAGGAGTTTGACAACGCTGCCAACCAGACGTGGACCAACCTCAAGGAGTCCGTCAACGACTTCCAGGCCCAGGGCGAGCAGTTTGCCAAGGACGTTGACAACGCTGCCGCCGACAAGTGGGGCGACGTCAAGGACAAGGGCTCCGATCTCCGGGCCGACGCCAACAAGAAGTGGAACCAGGCCATGGACAAGACCGCCGAGACCGCCAAGGAGAACAAGGGTCTTGTCAACTCCGTTTTTGGCAAGTAAACGGGCCAGAAACCTGACTCACTTGGGTGACAGTTGTCGCCCGCCTAGTAGGCAAGTTGCATAACAAGGATGCCGACCAATAAAGTATTCATTGATGTTAGATGTGAGCCGTAGAGAGAGTAGAGTGTAGAACGACAGCTGACTTTGCAGTCAGAAGCTGTGTAGAACGAACAGCTGTGAACGAACAGCACAACAGCAACTTGTAACAGGTGACAAGATGTCACGCTATGCGATACCATCAAGGTTCTACAGTCACACCACATCTGAGTTGGAGACCGTGCGGATACCGTTAGATGGCATGGTACCGGGTAGTGACCTTGGAGGCTGTCCAGGATAGCTCTTGGTGGGGTGACAGGCGGTAGAGTCAGTGGTGCCACTAGGGCGACTTGAAACGTGTAATCTATGTTATGAAAAGAGAAAGGAGGGTTGTAAACAGAGCATACTCACGAGAAGGCGTCCGATCTGAAGTGGCGTAGGCGGTACGTCTTCCATTAGTAAAGACCGATTCCATTTATCCCCTGGGTTAGAAAGAAATATGGAAAATGTTGTATCGTGCAAGTTACACAAACACAGTCATACTAACCAGGCAGCGGGATGATGAACTGAAGACATCGAGGTGGCGAACGTGTAAGACGAGATGGCGTACGTGTCGTGTAGTCATGGATAGTGGCTAGGCCTACCATTCTGTGTTAGCAGTTCTAGTGGGAAGTCATATTTGTGCAAGTTACACAAACAGCGTATTTGTGTAAGTTACACAAACAGAGTACTTGTAATACTCTCAAAATGTATATGAAGAGATATCGACAAGTGTGAGGTATCGCATATTTGGTGTCATCGACGGCATCAAGGGAACCATTACCGACATCAACAGTGACATCTTTGATGAGATTTGTGTCGTGTTGAGTTTGTGTCTTTTCGTTAGAGTGAAGTGTAGAAGAGAAAGAGGGTTTGTAGTTAAGAATGTAATCTGGTTCTTATGCAGTCCATCTATGCAGGTAGAAGAATGCTGTAAGAATACTGTATAGTGAATAACTGGATAATGAAGGGTGACAGAAGAACCACTGAAACTCAGAAACGAAGAGGGACGCTTCAATACCACCAAAAAACACTCTTCATTACTCAAACATCGCTACACCTCTCACTACGTAGCCCTGAAAAACCCACCACTCATCTGTCCGCATAATCCATGCAAGATTATGCAATCGAGAGCTGAACACTACAAGTATCTTGTAGCCAATGACACGTCTTCTTTTTCTGACATGTCTTTATTTACTATTTGTCCGTCGTTCCCTTTACTCTTCCAAGAGCCACCGTTTGCCAAGCACCCTTCCAAAGATGCATTTTCCTGGGCTACCTACCAACTGAGACAGAAATTTTTCACATGAACCGCTAGCGTGGATTTAGTGTGCTCAGCCCAAAGAATTGCAGTGGTCTGATTGGAGTTGTACGCTACAAGTAAGCTAAGCGATTTAGTTGTTAAGGAGAAAGAGCTTCTTCAGACAAACAAGAATAGACTAACAGACTAACATACCGTACTACAAGTACACAACAGACGAACAATTCTGCCAAGTACACGGTAACTGCTTTTGTTAACTCTTGTCTACGGCAAAGTTCCACGGACGGTGGTGTACGGGATGGCAAAAGAAATGTTCAACTTTGACGAGGTTTGAGTCTGTGGTTTGAGTGTGTAGTTAGAGTGAGGCAGTTGTCTGAGAGCTTTAAACACTGTGTCTCACAATCCTTGTCTCGTCTGAGTGGCTAAAGATTCGCGTACAGTTTCGTACATCCAAGTAGCCACTTCTATTAATAGAGCGAGTGAGACCATTAGCTGGAGGGAGCTGTGAGTACGAAGGGAACGAAGAGTCTGAGAGCGGCAGAAACACAACCTCAAGTGTCTCAATGTCCACGCCCTGTGCCACGTCTCTCTTTTCAACGTGACGTGTCTTTTATGGCCCCTGCTATTGGCATAATTATTGCTTGTGCTAGTCTAGGTCAGTTGACGGCCCGAGGGTGAGAATAATAGGAGACATTTATGGGTAAGGAGGTATGCGAAACGAGCTACTTGTAACCGAGAACAACACTGATGTGAAATTCTCGCCATTCAAGTGTACATTTTTAGCCGTTTATCCGTACTTGTAGAAGATACTTCACATATACAACTCATCCGTAGACAACTACCACATGACGCAGAAATATGTCAAGACAACAAACCGTGTCAACGCTTGCAACGTTGTCAACGGTCCGTAGATAAACCGGCTTTAGCTTGACACGACGGAGTTAGCTGGAGATACTGAAGATCGACTACTTGTACGGAGTATCGTACTCTGTATTCAACAGATGACGAGATCAGCAGGTGACGAAAGAAGACGAGAACACCCAAAAGACCTCGCTTCCATATCAACCACTCAAACTCCTTTCTTCAAACACCTCCCTCTTCCTCGGCTACACCAGCTGACATCTCTCAAGCGAGTTGAAACGTTAGGAGTGGTTCAGCTCTGATCAGAAGACATAACGGTGCCTATACGGTACTGTACAGGAACGGTACAGAAACAGTGCTACATGACGATACTACATCAGATCTTCTGGAACAAAAGATCCCAAAAAACCACTCATACTACCACCAAATACCCCCCGACAAAACTCCGACTGCCTACTCGTCGTGTAGTAAGTCGTATTTTACTTTTTCCGTAACTTTTTTTAATTCTAAAGATGCCGTCTTTTTTCACCCGAGCCGAACCAAACCTACCATCATGGGACAGCAAGGAGAAGACAAGTACGAGTAGTGAGACAGAATGGAGGAAATGCGATTATGTAAACGGTATAAGAGATCACGTGACAACCACGTGACAACCACGTAACGAATCACGTGACTAACAAAACACCCCCCCTATTCTCCACCATCAACGGACCCACTATGCCAAGGAACCTTGTGAGCCTTTCGAGGGGCGTTTACTAAGTTCATGAGGTTTAGAGGAGGTGGGGGTTAAGGTGGAAAGTAGCGATAGAGGACGTAAAAGCTTCAAACGGTTCAAGAGCAGTCTGTGATTTTTCGGTTTTTCTTTATTTTCCCAGATTTTCCTTATTTTCCAGATTTTTCTGGTTTTTCTGATGTCTCCTAATTACTTGACACGTTCACTGCGGCGTTCCTAAAGTGCAGGTGAGACTGAACCCTGAGAGATTTGAGAGGGAGAGAATAAGAATTAAGAATTCAAAAATAAAAATAAAAATAAAACATGAAAAAATCAATAAAAAAGAGGAAAACCACCAAAAAATGCCAAAAACCACCAAACCCCAAAACCAGCTAGACCACCTCCCTCGTCTAGGAGAATTTTTTTACCGCTAGCAGCCCCACGAACCCCCACACTAGCGCCACGGCAAGTCCAGATCCAACCGTTAGTAAGGTGGCATTGGGGTTAGTCAGGGTTGGCGTTGCACGAGGGGCCAAGGGGTTGGTGGGTAGGGCTGGTAGGGCTGGTAGGGCGGTTAGGGCGGTTATTTGGCGGCTATAGAACTACGAGAAATACACACCTGTCGCTTACTAAGCAACTTCCCCCGTTCTTCTGTCTCCCACTCTCGTTCCTTCACATGACGGTCTAGACTAAACTCTCTATAGGTCATCTGTCTGGTTGGAAATAAGCTCTGGTTTAAGCTTTGTCAATTAAGGTTTCGGTCTAGGTTTGGCTAAATTTCACTTTTTCGCCGGCCCCCATCCCCAGTTGGAAACGGCTTTTCTGCGCCCAGGCCGGGAAAACGAGAACAACAAAAGGAGGAAAATTTGGAAAATGGAAAAAAGTAGGAAAAAGTGGGAAAGTGGGAAAATGGGAAAAGTGGGATAGAAGAGTAGAGAGTGGGGGCGCAGAAACAAAAAAGAACCGACTTTTGTGTGGACCTGTTTGTTGTGTATCTGTGTTGTATCTGATTGTTGTGTACTCGTACTTACCGTATGTCACACCACGCCTTGTTGACTGTTCCCCGCAGTGAGAGATCGGATATGAGATGGTTGTGGCGGTGAGTAGTATTAGTCAGCCAAAGGGATAGCGGTGCGTTTTTCGCTCGTTTTAAGCCGGATATAGCCACGTCTTTCGGAGATGGCTCTCTCGTTATAGGTCCACTGACTTGAGTAAGCTCAGTCATGTGAAGCTAACAAGTACGAAGTACTTGTAGACAGTTGAATAAGTAGAAGTGAGCAGTGAGAAAACAAGAGAAAAACAAATAGAACTGACAAGTTGAATACGTGTTCAAATGTGACCGATAATGAGGCATCAATATGAGGCATCATGATACAATACTCCACTGGTAATAATAACCACCTCCCATATGCCCCATGTTTAACTTTGTGCGTCTCCCACAGTGTCGGTCAAAGCAAAATTCAAAAGTGTAGATATACCTCCTCACATTCACCAGTCAGTGGCGGACGAAAAAGTGGTAAAGGGATAGCAAACGGAAGAACAGCAACGGAAAACAGACACAGACAGAATACCGACACAAACGGAAGAACAGACACAGACAGAATACCGACACAAACACAACCAGAATCACACCACTTTTCTCACACCCCTCTGTGATGACCCCCCAACCGATATTATCTCTGTCGACCAACCCGATGGGCAAAATCGACGCCTGGAACCCCGAGTCGCTGGCGTCGCTGTGGACGGTGTTTTCCAAGTGCGCCGAGTCGCTGGAGAACGGTCGCCGGCTCGAAAATCTGTCGTGGCGGCTGTGGAACAGGGAACTACTCTACTGTTGTGACGACAGCATTTTTCTGGTGGAAGACATGACCGATGTGTCGGGCACAAACACAAATACTCACACGTCGGCGCTGGCGACCCCGAATAACAGCGTCCAGACGAGACACACGTTGCATCCCCAGCGACCTCCCCCGGAGGATTTGCTCAAGAGTCTGAGTGCCTTGTCGGTGAGCGAGAGGCAGAGCGAGGGCAAGGAGCAGTCTCAGAATGAACACGTCAGTCAGAATGAGGCACAGGAACACATGAGCCAGAATGAGGCAAAGCACCACCATCGAAGTGCCACCTCCATAGCCACATCTCCCCCACAACTCTCCTCCAGCATTTCCAGCGACACCAGCAACTCGGACACCAACACCTCAGACGTGGCCGACCTCATATCCCACCCTTTCACCCACGTGGACAACCAGCACCGATCAGCTCTCTCCTCTCTGCACTCGAGTCGAGCCACGGGGAACAGGTCGAATCTCGCCTCAAGCGCATCAACGCCGACTCTCAGTACCACAGCTACAGCCACTCCTGCAGCGTCCCGCATTTCTTCTCCTCCGACGTTGCGCACCCTGGTCAACAGCAACGACACAAACTCGCGACCTACAATCCGACGGGGGAACAAGAGCATTTCCGATTACCGGAGTTTGTATAGGAAACGGCCTTCTATGAAGCGAAAGCGACTGTCGCCTGAGAAGCTGCACGAACTCATGCAACTTTTCAGACCGGTCGGACAGGAGGTGGAATACTGGCAGTCTCTGAGAGAAGAGAGAAGGAGAAAGCGAGAGGAGATGAAGCAGACGAAACAGACGGAACAGAACGAAACAAGCCACGACTCGGAACTCTCCGAATCCAGCAACTCGGTCTCCTCCGTCGTCGGAGCAGGAAACACAAACGACACCTCCCACGTCATGCTCCCCAAAGAGGTGCTCCCAAAGAAAGAGGACGACAAGGTGGTCAAGGATCAGATGACTAATCAAATGACTAATCAGATGACCACCCAGCTCAGCACCATGCTGCAGCCTGCGAAAACGTCCTTTTTCGCCCGATCGAGACGCTCCTCGTCCCGCCACAGGGACTCGTTCAACCGGGAGAAACCGGTGTTGACCGCTCCCCGGGCCCAGCCCCAGCCCAAGGTCTCGTCGTTGTTCCGACGCAACACGAGCGTTTCCTCGGGATCCGGGTCGTCCGCGGCTTTGCCGTCCAACTCGGCAGTGGCAGATTCGGACTCCTACGAGGACGACGAGTCCGATTTCACCGACGAAACGGACAACGACGACGCCGAGGAGGCCGAGGAGGCCGTTCCCGGCTCGCGCGAGGTCTCTGACGGCTCTGGGGCGAATTTGCGGCGATCCGACACCTCCACGTCGATCGTGCGAGGCTTTTCGCCGTCCAAAACGTCCGTCAGCTTCCTGGGACGGTCCCATGAGAAGACCGGAGCCGGGGGAGTGGCAGGAGGTGTTCAGACATCCGCAGCAAACGGAACCCCGTCTTCAGTTTTGTCCTCTCAGTACCAGCAAGTCCCCCGGCAGAAGCAAAAGATGTTTTTCATCGAGTCTTCTCCTTCTGAAAGTGACGGTTTCGGCGAGTCTGTGAGCAAGTCCGACTGCTCGTTTTCGCCGCTGAAAATGGACCAAAAGGCGGCTTCGGGGGTGTCCGGAGCGTCGAAATCGAGTCTCGTGGACCGTTCAGCCGCGTCTGGAACCGTGGCCAAGAAACACGTGTCCGTCCAGTCGCCTCCCAAGCTGGACTCGACCAAATACGACGACTACTACAACGACGACGACGACGACTCGGACTGGGACTCTGTGGAGTCGGATGGATCTTCGGTGAACGAGGAGCCGACGTTTTCGCGTGAGGAAAACCTGTCTGGTCACAATCTCGTGCGTCCCTCGCTGCTGTCGAGCATGTTCCTCAACAACCCAGATAGACTGCAGGAGCAGATTCAGCAGAGCAAGGACAAGTCGCGCATCTTTTCCAAGGGCATGATTCCCGACGAGAGCAACTCTGTGAGCTCGAAGCTGGGATCCATGTTTTCCGGCCAGGCCAAGCGGGTCAACACGTATACCAACTTGTCTGAAGCAAACTACATTGTTGAAAACAATGGTCTCAACAGCGACGGAGAGGATATTGCACGTGATAACGCCTCTGTGGCTCGATCTCTGGGCGTCAAGAGCGCCAAAAGTGCGTCTGAGAAGGAGAACGGCAAACGGCCCAGCAAGAACAACTCTGTGGCCGATTTGAGTCGCTTTTCCGGCGCGGGACCCACTCCTGCGACTGTTTTGAGTGCGACTCCGGTTGCTGTAGCGACCCACGAGCCTGTCTACGGCTCGATTCTGCCCTCGGACGTGGTGCGGCACTCGATGCTGGCGTCGGAAATGTCCCAGAGTGTGCAAAAGTCGCTCATGAACCAGAGCGAGCTGGAGCGACAGAATCTGGAGGCGCTGAAGCGACGGCATACGAGTATCGACTTGAAGAAGATGGGAGAGGCGCCCGAGTGGAAAAAGGAGGCGGACGAGCCGGCGGATTTTGATTATCACGCGAGGGGGTGGTAGAGTGAGGCACGAGTGAGGCCTTGAAAAACGAGCAGAGCGAGTTTTGAAAGGCCGGAACGAGTGCCGAGGGAAGAGAAGCCGGAGTCGTCTTCTGACGAAGGAGTAGCCGGAAGTCGTCTTCAGACGAGGGAGGAGAAGCCGGATGGATCCGGACGACACATAATCGCCATTATAGTGGCAAGTAATTTATTGCATTAATTAATTTACCTTGTAGAGTAGAGGTGTTTTGATAGTGAAAGGAGGTGGTGACGGAATGGGGTTGTACTTGACATGGAATGCTGTAGAAACACAAGTGCTGGTACTGAATGATTCCAGTGGTTCAGCTTTAGATCCAAGACTTCATCATCCACTAGAACTAGAGTCTTACAATTCATTCAATGATAAGTGTCTGATTACTAAGCAGATTGAGCCCTTTGAGAATCGAGTTCATGGCGACTTTGTTGGACAAGTACCAATCTCACTTACTCAGTTTTTTTTTTTTTTTTTGCTGTTACAAGTAGCTCTCTAAGGATATTCTACCTTCCTGGACACCTATTCAACTCTTTTGCTTCTCTCAACTCATCTGCTTCTTTCAACTGTCTTGTTCTCTCTAGTTGAAGCTTAACTAATGACAGCAGGGAAGTACCTCTTCAGAAACCCAACGAGTCAACTGAAATGCAATAATGTCTCCACAAATACACTCTCCTCCTCAACAGCTCCATCCCCATCTACCTCCCATCTCTCTACGACCACCGGAACCTCGAAAACCGACCCCCAGCCGACTTTCCCTTCTAACTATTTCTAACTAGACACTACTTACCCATCTCTCACCGTCTGAACCTCGGCTCAGCTCGTCATTATCGTAACTCTAAATATCCGGGGTCAGCCGAGCATATGCAGCCCGATGCACGAATATTGACGGCGATCGGGTGATCAGGCGGCGTGGGGTCGGCCAATCGGAGAGTGGCGCGGGTCACGTGGAGCGCCAAGCCGACGCCATTTTGCGGGGAGTCACGTGACCGTGAGAAGTGGTGACCTTATTGGGTTGTTTTGAGAGTTGGAGGGGGGTGGAAAACGTGCTGTAAAACAGGCTGTAGTTATTGGAATTCGGTTCTAAGACCACCATTGGACTCCCCTCAATCTCCTGATTCGAATGGTACCAAAATGGTAAATTTCTGGTGATAATACGCAAATTTGGATGCTGACTAATCACATTTCCCCATACGTCATCACATCACATGAGGCAGTGGTGCGATATTATTTCTGCCCACCCTGTTCCCCCACCCAGTTTTTCTTTTTTTTTTGCCCGGTTTGATATTTTTTTCACATTATTAATTCGTCGTTAAATTGCGCATAAACATGTCTCAGGTCTTTGTTTGAGACGAGAAGAGAAGAGAAGAGAAGGTCTTTGTGTGACGAGAAGAGAAGACGAGAAAGACGACAAGGTCTTTGTTCATTCGTGTTGGTTGAAAGTTCAACTGGAGATTGCTCTTGGTGGTGATGATTAGTCAGCATGTTGGAGCAACTTGAACGATAACTGTCATGCTTTTTACAACGACTTGCCAGGGTAACGGTTATAGTGGCAACAGGGTATGACAGGGTATGAGGTGTTACACTTGTCGTCCGAGTAATTGATACAATTTTCATTTTCCATGTTTGAGCCTTTTCTCTGAACACCTTCATCACATGCTGATCCTATGACCTCTTCTTCAGCAGCCGAAGATCAAAGTCAAACGGCATTATCCGAGATCTCTGGTGTCAGATGGTACGGCGAGCTCGTATATAGCTCAGGTGAAGTAGAACGTGTGCAAATGGCACAAAATGAACATGTGGTATTGTGTTACTATAGCTCATGACAACGGTGGCTTGTTGTAGAGAATCAATTACTTGTCAACAATCTAGTTTAGACACTCCATTAACCAACAGTAAAAGGGCATTCGGGATATTTGTGTAATTCAGACATCAGTTGAGACAACAAGTACAAGTACCGGTATCGGGTAGTGTCTCAGCTCACACAAGCACAGTACTGTATGGTACAAGTAGATCAGATGAGAACCAGTTAACGCCGTCCAATGATTTGTTGGTGTCCATCTGAGAAGTCTCTGTGTGTTCACCACCAACATCTAGTGCTGATAGGTTAGGAGTAACGGCTCAATCAAGAGACTGCTACAAACCGAGTGGCTTCACAGGGTGTATGGTACATCATCAGAAGAGTGTAATATTAGAGACAAGTGGTCATCTTTGTCTTTTGTAGTCAGAAACACAAGTACTCCATTCAATGCTCTGTTACCATAGACGATCTCCTACATTTGTCTTCAACAGCTACTGAGAAACCAAACTGATTCATTCAGTGTAATTGCTGATGAAGTCCATCTTACATCTTTGCGTATATAATAGCCAGGGTTAGTCAGGGTTAGTCAGACAGCAAATAGTAGAATACCGACTCTCATAAGTCTCTCTGACAACTATCCACTGAAGAGCCTGCTACTATCTCTCATTCTCTTCATCTGAACTTCAACTTGTGTTATCTCCAACTCTTCAACTTCTCAGTCATTCAGATGAGCTACAGTATGTTCTTCGGAGTCACTATCATATGCTGTGGTGTATTTAACTACGGTACAAGTAATTATGAATTTAAAGGTTAATTATTAATTAGAAATGATAGGGATTAACTATACTGTAGCTAAGGTAAAGACGAACTTGACACAGATTTTGTATGACCGGTAAGGTGGATTGTAGTAGATTACTTGGAAACATGACTGTTACCTCCCTCCTGACACTTTCAGAATACCTCCAGCTTTCCTGGAACACCGAATTTGGACCCCCAGCTGACTTTTTTTCCCAACTAAAGCTAACAAATGGGGTGAAGGTGGGAACACTTACTAATCATCACTACCTTACAACAGGTGTGTATTGTATACGTAAAGAATCTTGCAACGATATTGTCCATAAAGGCTACCTGGTGGTTTAGAATCACTTCCAAATGATCGCATGTGACAAGAATATCAATACTTCAAGTGTTTGTGTATTATGTATACAGTTGAAATATTTAGCTGTTGTGCCTCTACTACTTGTACTCTCTTTTTTGACTTGTGATAACAACTGTTCTATACATCAAGTATCTTTCAACAGACACCTTCTACAATCACCCTACTCACTCACTCCACTCATCAACCAGCCTATCGGCTCCAATAAATTACCGTTACTTCATCTCCTACTTCTTCTTGAGCCACTTGCCCAGCTTGCTCTCGCTCCTACTGATACTGCCCCTCTCATCGTCGTCCAACACCATACTTCCCCGAACATTCAGAAGCTTGATACTGGCCACCGACGCCACGCTGCTGGGTCTCATTCCCGTCCCATTGCTCTGTACAGACGCCCGTTTTCCCGTCCCGTTGCCCACAGACTGCACCGACGCGCGTTTGCTTGCTGTCGCTGTTTCGCCGTCGTCTTCGTCGTCGTCAATCACGCCTACGTCGATCGTCATCGGGTTGACGGCGTCCACGTGGCCCGTCAGGCCGTAGTCCCACTTGACGTGGATCCTGCCCACAAACCGGTTCCAGCCCTGTTTCTCCATCGTCAGAGGGGACTCGGCCTTGCACAGCTCGTCTTCAAGGTCAGTTTTCGCGGTGTAGATCCGCAGACACTCGTTGTGGAACGCCTCAATGACCGGATCCACGGTTGACGAGCTGCCAAAGCCGTTGCCTGACAACTTTGGCGAGTCGGAACCAACCAGAGCCTTGAGATCCTGGCCAAACGAGTCGGCCGAGTGCTCAAACTCCAGCGAGTTGATCTGGTAAAGCCCGCCCTTGTCTCCAATCGCCCGGGCAATGATCGGAGAACCGACGCCGTTGACTCTCGACGTAGGGACCGTCGTCAGCCAGTGCTCCACCAGCTCCTGGTAACACGCATACTTGTCGTAGAGGTAGGGCAGCGAGGGAGCGTCAGGCAGCGGTCGCAGAGGGATATCGTGCTGCTGGTACTTGTACTGAGGCGTCGGAGGTTGCGCCATTCGAACCTGGTTCCACGCCTTTTGGTTCGAGATGACCCGGAAGTACTCGCACAGCTCCTTCTTGTTGTTCTCGATGAAAGGCGTCAGCGGGATCATGAACGACTCCTTGGCGGTGAAGTTGGCCCGGTTGGCAAAACTCTGCATTAGCTTGGCCAGCAGAGTGAGCGTGCGCTGAACCTCGGGCTGCGGAGAATTGTGCACCAGTCCAAAGAGTTTTGGGCTCAAAAGAGCGGGGCAGATGAATCTGAGGAACAGAAAGCCGCTGATTCCGTTGAAAACCACCTCCTCGTCCTGATTCAGACCCTCCAGCTTCTGCCGCAGGTACTCAAACACCACCACGAGCGACTGCGGGATATCGGCAATGGTGGTCCGGATATTGTCCCAGATTGTCTTGGCATGCGCCATCAGCCGCTCCTGGTTGTGTTTTTTCAACGCCTCCAGCTCGGGAGTCATGCCGTTGCCATCGTCCAGCCTTGACGGATCAAGCTCCAGCTTCTCATCTCGATCAAGCACCTGTCTCACCACTTTCCCGACCAAGTCGCGCAGGTACGAATGCGCAGTCAGCTGCATGTACTTTTCAATCGCCTTGGTCATGAGCGTGTTGCCTCGAAACAGCAGATTGGAGACTTGTTTGCTCCGGTCGTCGACTTTATCGGCAAGTTTACCGATTTCTCCGTCAATCAGCGACATGAGCCACTGGTCACACATGCCCAAGCACGAGTAAATCTTGACAAACATGTCTGTGTACTCTGGCAGCGACATACGTGCCTCGGAGATTTTCGCGCTCAATCGCGACTCTGTGTCCTTCAACATTGCCTCCAGGTGCTCGTACTGATGAGGAGCAAGAATGTTGCTGCCAAAATACGAGATTTTGATGCAAACGTCGCCCAGAGTCGAGCCGTCGTTCACGTCGTAGATTTTCACCCACTGCTCGACGGCAGGACCCTGGACAAGCTCCCGCGTGATGCGCACACGGCCCACAAGCGGCTGGTCGTCGAAATTGACAAACCGGCAGTCGAGTTCGAGCGGAAGAACGTCGGAAACCGAGTCGAGCACAAAATCGTCGCGGAAAAACGGGTCACGTGAGTTGCGACCGAGACATGAGCGGCCCAGAAGAATGCCACGTGACGACAGCTCGAAGAAGGACGTCGGGGGAGGCACGTGACTGCCGGATTTGGAAGCCGGCTTGTACCGAGCGTGAAGAAGCCGCATATCGAGTCGGGAAGCTGATCTCAGCGTTTGTGAGAAGGATCTTGACGCCAAAGCGTAGTATGTAGGCCGTAGCGTATTTCCTAGCACATACAACCATCTCTTGTACTCGTGTTCGGACGGAAAAGCGAGATACAGACCAGTCAGCTGATCTATCGGTCTTCGGATCTTTTGAGGCGAGGATCCGAGCGCGAAAATGTCCAGCTTGACCACCTTTTCGTCTTCTTTGCGTAACGAGCCGAGATACAGCACGTGATGCTTCTGGAAGACGCTCCAGTGGATTTTCCAGGCGTCCTGTCTGGTCAACTCAGCCAGACACGTGGAAAACGAAAACTGCTGGTCCTCGGTGGTAAAGTCGAGAATTCCGTTTGGTCGCAGTTTCGCCTGAGCCGTGACCCAGGAGGTAGGTGCCTGGAGCGACTGGGGTGTCATGGTCGGAGAAGCTCGGAAAATGCTTCTACTGAGTCGTTTGTTTTTCACAATTTTGCCCATGACCTGCAGTGAGCAGCTGAGCAGCGGGTCTGCGCCGGTGCACGTGTCAGGCACGACTTTTGGCTGGATGCGTTTGCTTTCAATACCTGCTCCAGCAAGACACATCCACACGGAAAGAGCGGCTATCCAGCGAAGCAGTCCGTCAGTGGTGTCCAGCTGCAGAGATACCCGCTCGTTGCCGTTGATAGCCGTGATGTCAATGACACAGGTTTGTTTGTTGGCATTCAGCCGGATAGATCTCAGGTCTTGAATGAGTGTTTCTGTCAACCTGCTTTCCGGAGAAACACCACACAGACTCTCTTCCGAGATCCACACCGTGCCCTGGACCCACGGTTCCGTTCCCCGTCGCCACCCGACCTTGCCCTTGATAATGCCCTTGTCGTTCGCGATATGTGTCTTGATTTTCCGCGTGTATTCTGCTGACTGTGCGTCTTGAGGTACAGCAGCAGGATCCTCGTGGATTGACGGCCGAGAGATACTGGAGCTCGAGGCCAGCGAGCGCGACGACTGCGAGTCGCGGAAAATCGAGTTCAGCGAGAAAATCGAACTCGCACGTGTCCTAGGCCGATATTTCGCCTGGGTCGAGTTGGTGGCAAGAGTAGAGGCTGTTCTGCCCAGCGAAAGCGGACTGTCGTGGTGATGCGACTCGCTGGAGGCTCGCACGTGATGCCGTCCCATGGACCCGGCACTCAGCGAATGTCGTGACTCGTTTGTGTCTGTCAGCGTTTCACGAGAGCTGTTGCTGAGCTGTTCAGGGTACATGTCGAGTTGAGGTCCTGAAACCACGCGTCGCTCGCTGGAGTCCCGTTTTGTGCTCATGAACGCAAACGCGGACCGCAACGACCGCGACGACGCCGACGGCTTGACTTTTCTCTCACTCATGCGAAAACAAAGTCGTGAAGTGGAGAGATGTGATGAGGTGGTGTAAAGTAGATGTCAACAATTTAAACCAGACAAGCTAAAGTGAGTAACTTTATTGACAGTGGGTGAGTGAAGGGTGATGAATTTTATAAGTAAGAAAAGTGTGTGTTTCTGGAAGTATTCTTTTAATGAGTATTCCGTTTATACCATTCCTTGATCACGTGATATATTTATACAGCATTATTGTACAAGTAACTATTACAGACAGTCTCTTGTTTGAAGGTTGTACATACTATAGACTTGTCTTGTATAGAACAAGACACTTCACATGTATAGAATTGGACTTGTAAATTTGCCATTTTTCGCCTCCATTGTTGATAGTCACTTGGACTGCGTTTTGTTTCCATTTTAGACCATTTCTAGCACTGGACTCACTAGTATTATCCACTCAGTCACACTAGCCTCAATGAACTTGGCATGGCACATGTCACATAAAAGTGTCGGAAAATGACGGAAAAAATACGAAAAACATGACAATATGAGAAAAATCGGCTGACTAAGCCCATACAACTGATCCATTTTCTCCCGATTTTCGTCCTAACCCCTCCCCACCTCAATCTAACTCAAGCAGCCATAGTGCAACCCCTGCCTGGGACATGTAGGACAGAGTTTGAACACACGCGAGGTGAGACACCACACGAGTGCTTAGTAAGGGAGTGGGTGGGGGGTTGGGGGTGTTGGGGGTGTTGGGGCATATGTCACGTGACTTGTCAGGGGTTGGGGTTGTTTGGGGCACGTGACTTACCGATGTTTTTGTATCTGGTTCTGTATCTGACTCTACTCTGATTCTGACTTCTATTTTTCACTTGTCCCACTCCTCCTATACAGTCAAACCTGCGACCCTGTTTCAGATGTGAAACAACGGTGGAGACCGAGATCTGGGGTTAGGCAGGGCTATTTGGGGCTTTTGGACGATTTGGGCTATTTACGAGGTGGCAGGTGATGTTCTAAAGGCCTCTTAAAGCGGCCTAGTGTGGAAGCAGGAGTAAAGATGGGGTGTATGTGGGGTCACGTGACTGGGTGTTTGGTCACATGACTGGGTTTGGTCACATGACTGGGTGTTTGGTCACATGACTGGGTGTCTGGTCACGTGATTGTCTTGTGACTGTGATACTGTAGTTGAATGTTTGTTTCTATAGTCTGATCATACGAGTCTAGCGTGATAATATTTGGAGAGGTCAGGAGGGTGGAGATGTTTAGTTGGGGTTGGAAAAACAGTTGTCATTGAGCTGACGCAAAGTACACTGTACAAGTATACAAATATCACTTCAACTACTTCTGGTGGACTGTTCTGATGGGCTGAGTGTCTTCTCTACTTGTAGTCTCTAACCGTGACCATAGATGGGGATAAGTATGTTAGTTGAGAGGTGTGAGTTGGTTAGTTGAGTTAATTGAGAAAAGTGAGTACGTTAGTTGAGCACAGTGAGTATATTAGTTGGGTGCACTTGGGGTGTACGTACTTTGGTGCATGCTAAGGGACTGGAACTTGACTCATGGCAATATAAGAGTCAAAAACTCGTATTTAATAGCTGATATGTTACAAATACAATATATTGACTAGCAGCTCCTCTCTTCAGCTACAGAACTGTTGTATTGTATCAAAAAGGCGGCCCTGGCCCTGAACTATTGTGTGTAGAGATATCTCATCGGCTAGAGCTGAATTTGACCTGGATTGCCATCAAATGGATTAGAAAGAACTATATCTAATAAATTACTACCGAATTAGACAATACACTGCCAATTCAGAAAAATACTACGGTAGTGATCATTGAATACACAATTAGATAGCTCTTACTCAGGACGTTTGGTGTTATAAGTGGTGTTTGTGTTGGACAAGAGACAATTAAACAGTCACCTGGTATATCTTAGCTCGTTTTATAAGTTGGTCAGTCAGTGAACTGTCTCAAATCCACCTCTTGTGTCTAGACTATTAACATCAAAACCACTCTTCCATATTGGTCATCTAATAGACATGATGATCAACCAAATCTCTCCAATCAACTTGTTTGGTTCATCTATCTAACTGGGCTAATTTATATTCGTTGTTGCTTTCATTTCAGAAATAGGAGTAGTTCTTAGTATGTTTGGAACGATTACGTAATCGTCTGGCCTAAAGAAGTAGACAATGGATTATTTGGTAGATGATGGACTATTTGACTGGCCTTGAAAAATGGTTTTGAAGGGGACTCTCATTCAGGTTGTTATTATGTTCTGTACTTGTATGGAGTTGGTTAAGTAAAGTCATAACTATAGTTACTTGAGCTGAATCTGAGAAATGGGTTGCCATTGGAGAATATCATATAAGGCGGGCGGCTGAAATTTCTGAATCTATTTAAATGTTGCTGGCTAGCTACATATTGGTATATCCATCTTTCTCTTATCTCGTCCGGAACATGGAAAATGAACCCCCAGCTGACTTTTCCCTTAACTATTATACTTAGCTGTTGAACTGGGATGTAACAAGTAGAGAAACTTCTCTTCTCAGCTGAAATAACGAGATGAAAATGGAATAGGATGGGTCGAAAACCATACTGTAGCTACCGGTACCAGGTTTACTCAATATTGAAGGCTTTGCCTTACTGGAATCTCATAACATACTAAAATAGAGCAGTAGAACGAGAGCTGAGAACATCAACAGAGATCAAATGAACACTATAGTTGGGTATTTGATGGACCTGAGCCTAGCTCTTAGTTCTGAGATTCAGGGTTAGTCAGGGCACGGTTAAACCCTTACTAACCCTGACTGAACCATACACAACCGACACCAGCTTCTCTCTACTAAATCTACACCTACACCTACACTTCTCAGAATTAACATGTATTGACGACATGGCTATCAGACAAGCGAGTGGGGGTTCTCCAGACAGTGCAGCTGCAGTCATGGACCACGAAGGGACTTTTCATTTAAGAGTGCCACAAGTACACTCAGAGAAAAGCCTCCAAAGCCAGCACTGAGTCCTGGAGAGAGGAGAGACAGACTCTTCAAGAGCAAAAGCTCAGATTGGAGTCAATCGTTCAGACTGGTACAAGTAGTCTAAACGTGGATGACACGTCCCTTCGGGAACCTGTCTAATAGTCTCTTCCATCGATAATCACTCGTGCTTCGCACTCGTAATTATCTGTGATTATCTCATCGGAAAAAAACTACTCTTCTTATCCTCCAGACTAATCTGGTCCAGTCTCTGCGACAGACTCTCTGAGATCGCCGTTTCTCCGGAATTCTCCTGTCCCCAAGTATCCACCACCTGGTATCCTCCTCCTGTAAACACCGACGAGTAACCGTCGTTGAACTCCTCATCTGCCTGATTGTTGATTTCAGACAGCACATTCGACGAAGCCACCGAGTAGTCGTCTCCCGCAACAGAACCACCAGTCTTTTCCTTCTTGTCAAACCGGTTGTTGGCTCTCCAGGGACGAGGTTTGGGCAGCTGAATGTTGCAGGGCTGAAGGGCAGAAAGAGGACCCTCAACGAGACACCGCTTGGATCTAAAGTAGGTGATGAGATGGAGCCAGAGGGGGTGTCGAGCAAGCACGTGGGGGTTACCCAGGATGATGAGCCCGTATTTCGCACGGGTCAGAGCCACGTTGAGACGTCGGGGGTCGGACAGGAAACCAATTCCGCCCGTTTTCGAGGACCGAACACACGTCAAGATGATAAAGTCCTTTTCTCGGCCCTGGAAGGCGTCCACGGACTGGACCTCCACGCCCTTGTACATGGCTTCGTCGACTGAGCCCGAGGAGACCATGTACTGGGTCACGTAGGCTCTCTGGCCCTCGTACGGCGTCACCACTCCAATCTGTTCAGGAGCAACTCCGCACTTGAACAGTCGGGTCACGATTCGCTCGCAGTTGGCAGCCTCGGTTCGGTTCAGGAAAGACGTTCCCGACGCGGAAATCTCCTCCTGGCCGAGATTGGACCAGAACAGCATCGGGTGCTGCGGCTGGGGCCAGGGGAAGTCGACGTACTTGAGGATCCGCGACTGCGTGGTCACGCCGTTGTGCAGCGAGCCCTCGTAGAACATGTTGGAGGGGAACTCGGACAGCGACGGGTGCATTCGGTACTGCACCGTGAGCCGGATGGGCACGTGACCGATGAGAATGAGCCGCTCAAACAGCGACTTGTTGAGTCCCGCGTCGGCAGCCTTGGAGTTGAGAATCACGGGACCCAGCTGCTGGTGATCTCCCACAAAGACCACCTGTTTGCAGCCGTGAACGAGAGGAATCAGACACTCCGGCTCCGACGCCTGGGTCACCTCGTCGATGAGAACAGCCGAAAAAGTGAGGTTCTGCAGCTTGAAGTTGCCCGCGGTGGAGCACGTGCAGCAGATGACCTCGGCCTTGCGGATGATCGCTTCGGAGGCTTTCTTTTCGAGACGGGCAAACTCCTTTTCGTCGGCCGCAGAAAACTCGCCCAGCTCGTCCTTGAGCTCAAACAGCTTCTGCAACCGCGTGAACCCGTGGTCGCCGTGTCGGAGAGCATGCTGGATCGTCAGATGTTCAACGGAAGACGACATGCTCTCTCTGGATCGCGCAGTGAGTCGCAACACGTCGATTCCGGTCGACGCGATTCGCTCAGCCAGCTGGTCCACAGCCACGTTGGAAGGAGCACACACGAGAATCTTGGAGCCCTTCTCGGGGTTCTGACGTCGAATGTTCGCCAAATGGTAGATGATGGTCGTCGAAACCACGGTTTTTCCTGTTCCGGGAGGTCCCTGGATCAGCGAGAAGGGCCGTCGAAGCACCTGTTTGACGGCATTCACCTGCGAGATGTTGAGCTCGTTGAAACCGGCAATACTGTAGTTTTCCGGAAGAGGCACGTCGAGGAACGTTTCGGGAATATCGTGGCCCAGCAGATTGTGGTAGATGTAGCCAGACACCGAGTAGTCGTCTGTGGCAAACAGTTTGAGGGCCTGCTGCATTCGTCGGTAGGTGATATCGTTCCAGACAAACTCCAGAGCAAAGGGATGCGATTCTCCGGTGGGAATTTGCTTTTCGTCGCCTCCTTTTCGGATTTCCAGCGTCACCTCTTCGCTGAAATTGTCGGGAGTCTTGACGACAATTCCGGTTCCACTCCATCTGGGTGTGGAAGAAGACTCCGAGCCCTCAAAGTACAGCTTCACCTCGTCTCCCACAGTAATTTTGGTACCGGTCAGATCGTAGAGATTCAGGTAAAACGTGCACAGATAGTTGTTGTTGAGCGCGCGGTTCCAGCTCACAGTGAGGCCGCTCTGCCGCTGCGACTCCTTCATGTTTTTGTCGTAGTCGGCCTCGATTTTCACCAAGGGACCGTACGTTCGCTGGTACTCGTAGGCGTCCTCGTAGGTGGCCTTGACCTGCACGATTTCCTCCTCCACCGCAGCCTCCTGCTGGGTGCCCTGGAGCGCCTCTTCCCAGGACAGAGAGGGGTCCGTTTTCCAGGCCTCCTCGGCCTTGATTACGTCAGCCATGGTGACACGTGACTCGCAGCGTCGCGGGATGGGCACCAGCCACGGCAGAAACTGCCGGTCCTCGATCAGCGTCTGCCACTCGCGGATATCCCAGTTTGCGTCGCCTGCGTTACGCTGGATGCAGTGGCGACACAGAAGAACCACCACGTTTTCCAGCTTGGCAGTCACAAAGCCAAGCACAAAGACATTCTCGTTGCCGCAGTTGTAGCACTCGAGAACGTCGGAGCCGACCTCGGAGTCCGGATGAAGAGCCACAGTCTTGTTTCGAGACTTGACCAGATGAGCCACAATATGCGACGAGTTGAGAGACCCGCCTTTTCCGTTGCAAAACCACTTGTTGGTCGTCAGGCAACGGACCACAGAAGCAGGAGAAGACTCGCCACAGTAAACACAGGCGTGAGAGGGGAGCTTTTTGTGGTGCTGAGAACCACCAAGAACAACATCGCCATTGTCAGACACAGAATCGTACTCGGAAAAGTCGTCGTAGTCACGTGCTTCTCGGCCCGAAGTCAGCGACAGCGTCTCGTCAAACTCGCTGCCGCTATCGCCGCTCAGATCCATCAGATCAGCTAGTTCTTTGTCGTCCATGATGCACAGTGAAGGTGATTTGGTTTGAATTTTATGCATATGGTGAAATAGTTTGGTGAAATAGTTTACACACAAGTGGAATAAAAAATCTAGAGCATTTCTGTGATCCGATAAAGAGAAGGTTGTCCTTCAATTGAACTAGACATTTCTGGATGTCTTGAAAAATTCAGCACCTGTGACTCATGCTGACTAAGCGGGTTAGGGTTTGCTTATGTAAGCGAAGGTGGGGGCGCAAGTGGGGGGCAGTAAAAAGGTCAGGAAAATGATATGGGCGTATTAATCAGGTTAATATGACCAGCTGTATATCATCAGATGTCTTTGTTACATAGCAATACTCCAAAGTGTTGTGTTCAAATTCTGTCACTGTAATGGGAAGGTATAAGAAGTAAAGGGGGATTGATTATGAGGGGAAGGAGAAGAGAAGAGAGGAAGGTGATAGTGGGGACTGAGGTTGTTTTTGGTCGAATATCAAGTCAACAAAAGTCTTGTTTCGATTGAGTGTTTTGGAGAGTGTTTTGGAGAGTGTTGTTTTACTGTGTGGCTTAGATGTGGCGTAGGTTGGATGATCTATTGCTGATGGAGCAGCGAGATTGCTTGTGTGGCCTTGTTTGGTACCAAAATGATCCTGGCAATCTCAGGATCAGTTTGGTCTAGGTCTCGAAGCCACAGCTCTTGTATTGAGCTGTGGGGCTTTTTGTATTATGTAATCATTTGCCACTCATTATTGGCGCTCAGTAGAATTACTTGGAAGGTATCTGGGGAGCTGCGTGCTGTTATTGATGCATTACTGGGCACGTACCAACATCTTCTAGTAAGTATGGTAGTAATATCTAGCTGATGACTTGTTTTTTCTGTCTGGTGACCTCTTGTTAAGCTCCTCAACCATATCCCAACTAACACGCTTCAAATAGTGAAGCACAACTACACTCTCCAAACGCCTTAAAATGCTCGGAATCTCCCTGGAAAAGATGTACCAGTTTCAGAAGAGCCATTGTTCAGTATTTCATATACTCTCCTCCCTTCCCTCTCTTATATATACATTTCTAAAGTGTTTCCAATTTCTCTCTCATTTCCAATTAAACTTTCCGATTAACCTTTATAGTGAAAAGAATTGTGCATGACTTTCAATATTTTTTTGACCATACAGAACCACAAGTACACCACTACAGTACAACACACATCTACTCCAATGATCAGAAGACAAGCCCGAGAACGACGAGAGTATCTCTACCGAAAATCTCTGCAGCTGCAGGAGGCCACCAAGATCCAGAAACGACAGCAGTTGAAGGCGGCCCTGGCCTCTGGAAAACCGCTGCCCAAAGATATTGCTGACGACGAAGAGCTGCGAAAAACGATTGCGTACGACGAATCTGTCCAGGACGAGATTGACGACGAGTACAGCGCCATGAGCGGCATTACTGACCCCAAGGTTGTCGTGACTACCTCTCGAGATCCGTCTACTCGTCTGTCTCAGTTTGCCAAGGAGGTGAAGCTGCTTTTCCCCACTTCGATCCGTCTGAATCGAGGAGGCACCGTTCTGCCGTCTCTGGTGTCGGCCTGCAAGACGTCCGCGTCCTCCGATCTCATTGTGCTGCATGAACACCGAGGTGTGCCTACTGCCATGACTGTGTCTCATTTCCCCCACGGTCCCACGGCCTATTTCTCGCTCCATAATGTGGTGCTGCGACACGATTTGCCCGATACCGGCAACATGAGCGAGGTGCATCCGCATCTCATCTTTGACAATTTCACCACCGATCTCGGTAAGCGTGTGGTGCAGATTCTCAAGCATCTGTTTCCTCCGGGAGTCAAGAAGGACTCTGCTCGAGTCATCACGTTTGCAAACCGAGGCGACTTTATTTCCGTGAGACAGCACGTGTACGTCAAGACGCGGGAGGGCGTCGAACTGGCGGAGGTCGGGCCTCGGTTTGAAATGAGACTGTATGACTTGAGACTGGGTACTCTGGAAAACAAGGATGCAGACGTGGAGTGGAGAATGCATGGATTTATGCGAACTGCGAATAAGAAGGATTACCTGTAAACGGAAGCGAGGGCGGAACGTCCGAGCGGACCCGATGGGTGGTTACCGGAGGAGGTAGCGAGGGCGGAACGTCTGAGCGGACCCAATGAGTGGTTATCGAAGGAAGTAACGATTAGTCGTCAAATGAAGGAAAGAGATTTGTTTCTCATGGCTAGGTCAGAGTACTGATCATTGTCAAACTCAGGCGGACAGATAGAAGGGATATAATTAGTATATTTATGAGCATTTAGAAACATGGCTTTCATTTGGTATATTTGTGGACCTGGTCTGAGATGATTAATAGAAGCAGTTAATACATGGTACTTAAAGGAATTGAAGCTGAGGGCTCTTTTGGAGAACGTCTGAACTTCTCTTCTGGTAAAGGTGGAATACTTGTACAGTACAGTACTTGTAGAAGAAAGCTTCAAATAGTTAAATATACATCATCCAACATGCCTGTTAGTCCAACTCATTTTGCAAACTGATATTTCAATATTCTGTTGCTCTAAGAATCTCTGTGACCATACCTTCTGGTGCTCTTGTGATATCCGTCACTAGGGACTCTTGGGTTAGTAAGGATTAGTCAGGGTTGTTCAGGGTCACTCAGGGTTACTCAGGGTTACTCAGGGTTACTCAGGGTTACTCTTCCACTTGTCTCGCTCCAGTAATCTCATTATTCAGACCTACAGTGCCTAGCTATCAGTATAATTGACACTCTCTAGTCATCCTTCTTCAAATCAACCAATAGTTTTGATCCTACCAGTATAGAACTTAGGGAGATGGGAAATTCACATGATCAGATCTTGTAGACTGCTTGTGAGATCTGAGAAATACCACTAGCTCTCTATGACCCTTCTCATTCAGTCATCCATTTTATACACTGGTATATGTCATGGGACCTCATTAGTATAGAGCAAATAATCCAGCTTTTTACATGTCTCAACTTCCCTCTATTCGAACAGCTGAGTGACATTATTAGCACTCTCGAAACCGTCTTGAAACAGCATTTTGGACACAGTGAGCTATCAGCTGCTGTTATTTTACTCAATTACATAATCACCACTTTGAACGTACATCTCTTATCACTCGCTTATGCATGATCATCTCTTGGCTGCATTATCAGATGAACAAGGAGGCAACACAAGTAGAGGTTGTAGCCATACAAAAAGTCATGCTATTTTGGCAAAACCATCACGTGATCCAATTCTCTCAACCGGGCACCAGATCTCCATGTCTCAAACCTAAGACCACTTTTAGGCGGATCGTGCCTTGAGTCTTCTCTCACACTCCACACTCACAGAAAATGCCCATCATCGAAGAAGTCGACGTTGTCCAGGAGATTGCCGTTCCTCCTCCTCCCACTCTGTACGAAAAGGTTGTCATTTCCGCCGACTTTGTGCGACATGCCCTTACTCTTGCTGCCTTTCCCTTGCTCACAGGTCTGTATGGGTACCGAGGAGTCAACAACAAGCCGTTGAAAGCGTCGAAATACGAAGTTCAAGCCACCAAACGGTTCAATGTGTCGCTGGAAACCCTCAACGAGTACTATTCGGCTCTGATTCCCGTGGGTTTCCTCTACACCAAGATGACCGCCAACTCCCTCGGTATCATCTCCTTTGTATGGACCACCATGGTGGGACTCGTCAAGGAGGAAGTGCCGTCGATGATCAAACTTATCGAGACCACGGGAGTCATTGGAGACGCAGTCACGTGGCTTTCTGGCGCAACTGCGTTTTCGGCACTGGGAATCTGGACCTATCGACGTCAACAGCGACGAAAGAGAGACCCCAAGCTGTTTATTGTTGGAGCTCCCGAAGTGTCGCTGGCGGTGTTCCTGGCTGAGTTCATTTCTCTCCAGGTTTACCCTACCAACGCCTTCGTGAAGGGCTTCATTAACCAGAAGCCGGATTTCAATTAGCCAGAAGGGGTAACTAATTATCAAGTATTCTACTTGACATATCTAACTAAATTAATATATTCAAGAAAGCCGTAATACGGGAATCACGGTATCAGAAGTGTTAGAAGGTGCACTGGAACTGCAGTACTACTGTATTAAGAAGCACATTTCAATTAGATTTTTTAATCTCTTATTCCAATTATCCCTCAAATATTCGGAACAGCTTTTACTAACCCTCATTAACTCAAACACAATATCTCACTATTGAGTGCATAAAACATTCACAATTACTTATACAATAGGTAACACTCAACAAACGTTTGACTAAATTTAACGGCCGAGTCTGGAAAATGTAAAGAAACCTCTACTACGAGAAATACGTCAGATCTGACTGTGATAGGCAAAATGCCTCATCTGCCCTAACAGAAAAGTGCTTTATAGCTTATTTTGCCATCACGTGTAGCTTATGTAAGCTATTCGTACTTTATGGTATTTAAATTAAGGTTTCCCAACAAACACAAACACAATCTAACACTATCTGACTATTCAGTGCATAAAATAAAGAGATCTACTTGAGTAATTTGTCGAACTCAATAAAAATTGGACCAAAACGAACGGGCGAATCTGAGCTTCACATTCAGACCCGTTCTTCGAAGAATAGCCGAAATCTGAGGGCCCTATGTTAAATGCCTCGAATTACCCAACAATATCAACAGAATAGCTTAATTCACCATCACGTGGGGTGCTTACATAAGCTATTTGTGCAAGTTTATGGGACTCAATTTAAGGTTACTCAACTAACACAAACAAAAATCGTCATTGTCTCACTATTCAGTGTCTAAAGGTTAGAGAACTATTTGAATAATTAGTGAAAGCCAATAAAATTCGGACCATAGGAACAGACCACTCTGAGCATCACACTCGTTCATCAACTTCGAAGAACTGTGCTAAATGCCTCATTGTTGTTCAGAACAGTACAAAATAGTCTAATTGACGGTCACGTGTAACTTATGATCTGCTTAGTAATACAATAATCACAGTGTATAGCTTATTTTGCTGTGTTCAGAATACGTCGTTTTTCTCGCTCCTTGGAAGAACTACACAAATTTCGAGTGTACCATGGTATTTCTCGAATCATTCTAATCATTTTGATACTACTCACGGTACGTTTCGGACACTTTTCGTGTTTGTGTCCGAAATCTCTTTCTGAAAAATGGCTTATAGTAGCTCTCAGAATCACGAGATATGCCCTCAGAAGATGATTTATGGCAGTCAACGCTCTAACTACAATACGCTCTAGCTATAGAACGAGTATTGGTCTCTATAACGATACAGTATCACAAAATGTAGACGATCCCTTGTCTCTCAAGTTCATACACCGAATAATATAGTACTGTAGGCTGCTAAACAAACAAACCATACCGTAATACATCTAGAAAATAATTCAACTGATGTCTCTTGCTCCTACATCTCTACAAGTACACACCACTTATCCTAATAATATAATGCATTACATATCCTTTTAGCAACTGGAGCATTCCATCAGCTCCTACGAGAAGACTTGAAGAGTGATGTGACCTGTTGCCACACTCTTTGGTCACGTCAGTCACGTGCCATTCTTCCACAGTTCCGATAACTCGTGCTTCGCACTCGTTATCTGAGTTGTAGTAGCATCGCCTTTGGATCCACCACATACGCCTTCCACTTATCCGCCATCAGCGCCATGGTCATTCCATCGAGCACTCGATGATCACCTGACCAGGAAGCGTTGATAATCTGTTCAGGCACAATCTCTCCCTCGGCATTGTATCTCGGCAACTTTCTGGCCTTTCCAAGACCCACAATGGCCACCTGTTCAGACACAATCACCGGCGACAGGTAGGTGCCTCCCACATTTCCAATGTTAGAAATGGAGATGGTTCCTCCTGTGAGATCGTCTCGGGACAGTTTTCCGGTCATTCCGAGCTCCTGGAGTCGCTGCAGGTCAGCAGCAATCTCCACAATGGTCTTGTCCTGCACGTTTTTGATGGTGGGCACCAGCAGGCCGTTGGGGGTGTCCATGGCGATGGAGATGTTGTGGTAGTCTCTCATGAGCACCGCAGGCTTGTCTCCTGACAGATCGACCTTGGCGTTCACCATGGGGTAGTCCTTGAGAGCCAGAGACAGCGCCTTGATGAAGAAGGGCATGTAGGAGATCTTTGAGACGCCGTTGGAGGGCGACTTGGCAAGGAGAGAGTTGACTGACGCTCGCAGATCCGTCAGTTTGTCCAGACACACTTCGTCGGTGTACAGAAAGTGGGGAATCGACAGCGAGTTGGTCATTGTCTTGAACATTCCCATTTGGGTTGGAGTTAGGGGTACGAGGCGGGATCCAGCAGGAGATGCTGTAGAAGAAGACACAGAAGATGAAGCTGTAGCTGACGTCTTTGACTCAGGAACTCCATTCTTGAAGTTGAGCACGTCCTCCTTCATCACTCTACCGCCTTTTCCGGAGCCTGAAATCGCGGCAATGTCGATTCCGAGCTCTCGGGTGAGCCGTCTGACGGCCGGAGTAGCCAGGGCTTTCTGGTATGACTTTGAGGGGTCAGAAGAAGGTGTTGAGGCTGCCGAGGCAGTTGCCGAGGCAGTTTCCTTGGGAACTGCTGTCTCCCCAGCAACCTGTGATGACTCAGCACCAACCGTCTCCCCGGTAACTGCCGCCTCCGCTACCTCCGCTCCCTCTCCACCTTCTCCCGTATCAATATCAACCAAAGGTCTACCAACAAGAGCCATGTCACCTGCGTCATAATGCAGCTTCTTGACAACTCCCGCATACCGAGAAGTGATCTCCACACTGGCCTTGTCACTCTGGACCTCGCAAATCTGGTCAAATTCGTTGATTCGAGCTCCAGGCTCAACAAACCACTGGATCACCTCGCACTCCTTGATACCCTCGCCAATATCCGCGAGTTTGAAGGGAATAACCGCCCGGGTCACGTGCGCGGAGTGGAAGTCACGTGCTCGAAGTGTGCGCAAAACACCGCTGACGCGAGCTGTTCGAAAAGCCATTTGGTTCAGCATGGTGAGAGGAGATGAGAGTTAATGGTGTTTTTGAAGGTCCATAGCTCTCCTTATATTTAAACACAACCCCGGATTTGAGCTTATTAGAGTTGTCGGTTAACGAAGGCTTTGGGAGGGGAGAAAAATAAGAGGGAAACGAATGAGTCTCTCTGGACGGTGGATTTTGGGCGGAAATAACAGGGGAAACGAAGTAAATGGATCATGTGATCTTGATTACTCATCTAATACCTTTGGACACCATTTTTACCAGTCTAGTAACTTCACACCCTCCTCCACCAAGTACAAGTACACCATCCATAACCGTAACCTAGTAATTATGTACTTGTATAACCGAACTGTCAGTATCCGGCTTAGTAAGCGGAGATGGGAGTTATCATTTAAACGTGTCTACCTTTGTTTTTACCCACCCACTGTTTTCTTTGTCCAAACACCTCCTGTTGTCTCCCTGTTGTATTGCCTTCTGTTGAGTTTACTGTGCATGCCAAACGCCAGATGTCGGACAATGTGCGGAGAAGGCCACTTCCCCACAAGTTTATGCAGGCGTATGCGGCCAACCTGGGGACTTGATAAAGTGGTCGAAATGGGTAGATGGGGTGGTGGGAAGGAATTTGGGGGGTTTTTGAAGTGGAATAAATACAGGGACGTCTTTTTCCGCTTGATTCGGACGGTTTTGGGGCTGATAGAGTGATGTGTAATGCTCTGTTGTGATAGTGTTAAAGAGCTTATTTTAGTTGGGACTTTTGTGAGAAAAAAACATATTTGTTGCTCAACTCGACTCAGAGGGTGAAGAGACATACTTGATGAGGTGCTGAGTAATCAGCTCTGAGATTGTGGTGTCCAAAATGAGTCAAATTGATCCACATGCTTCCTGAGCCTTTTTTGAGATGCTTGACTGTCTTTACAGAAGGTCCATCGAGGTTGTTGTTTCTTGAAAGCAGTTTTTTGGTAAAAGGAATTAGTTCAACGTTTCTAGACCTTGGTATTCTCCTAAACATATGATTAGTCATCGTATTAGGAGAAATCTGAACTTGCAGTTATGATCAGTATTCTATAGTCACTTACTCATCATTGTTGAATGGAATAACCTTAACGTGGGAGACAGCCCACTGATTCCATTCAGGGGACAAATTCACCAGGGAGGATGAATTTGGTCACCTGATGCCGTGCTCGGTTGAGCACTCCATAAGGGTGCGAAACCTCTCCTGATCCAGTCTCTCTATCGAGAGACTGTAGAGGTTTGTGATCGGAACGTCCTTCCAGGAAGTGATATGTAAGTCGTTAATGTATTTGTTATATAAAATTTACTTTATTCAACAATCATTACTGTGGTTATGGTCTTCAAGATGTTCAGTAAAAGAGATTGCTGTTGCAAGATACTTGACTATACTGTAGAATGAACTGATGACGTGAATAATGGTATTTCTCCTGTTTTCAACGATTATATTGGATGAACCATTTCCGACAGCTCTTACTGGAAAAGACAGGGAGGTTTGCTACTGTATCATGAATACAGCCATTTTGTTGGATACATCTCTTTTCTAGATTCTGATGAGTAACTTGTCTCCTGTCTCATAGACCTGAAAAGACGTACTGTACCTCGACTTTTTCAAACTAGTCAGCTAGAGAGCAACAACGACATCTAGTCAAGGTACATACTGTAAGATCTGTATTATTTGATGCTAGAGATGATTTAGTGGACTATCTATGCTCAACGAAGAAATACAACGTCTCCATAAGTTCATCCACAGTAAGTCTGTACCATAGTGCGTAGCTCAAGATGGATCCAGTACTTCACCAGTTTCTGATTGCAAGTCAATTGACTTAGCTTGCTGACTAATACTTCAAGTAGAAGTCATAGCAGTAAGAAGAATGAATATTTCCAGACTTGTTGAAGATCTTAGACAACGGGACAAGTAGCTATCAACCGTCTATCGTGATCTCAGTTACAACTCTCGACCCTTTTACTATCTACAAACATTCTACTTTTCACCATTTCTATTGTATTTTGATACGACTTCTGTTTTTTTTGTCGTGTTAGAGTGTCACATCTGACAGGGAAAAGTAAGAGGTGATAAGATGAAGTGATGGAGAGTCACTCCATTGGCTTTATGACAGAGTTTCTCTCGCTATGACAGAAGATGGCCAACACTCATCACTGTGCTGACTAAGCGTGTATTAGGAGCTTCAGAGATTGGCTATAATAGCAGAAAATAGCCCGTGAGAAAGCAGTCCTCTTTTGTAGGCTGTTTTTCTGATGATTAATCATGACGATCTCCTGTTCCACCTACTTAACCTTCAGTCTCCCAGTTGAGACATTACTTGAACTTTGTCTCAAGAAACAGACCTTCTATATCGCTCAAAGGTGACACCCAAAGATCATAAAAAAAACCACCCATTACTAACAGTCCCCTTGCCATTCCAAACTACTTCCCCTTCAATTTCCCTCACATCCCAATTTTCCCATATATTCCCCCCACCTGGAATCGAACCCACGCCCTCCTGCACCTTACACGTATCACCACTCTCAAGAGTGCCTTATCAATCTCTCCAAGCTCCAAGCTCCATCACCACCATGAGTCTGTTTTTCAAATCGCCGCTGGATATCGAGATTCGTCTGGAGGGCGAAGACTCTCGTGAGCTCGTCGACGTTCGCGGCCCCGACAAGGGCAAAAAGGTGCCTCTGTATCTCGACGGCGAGTCTGTCAAGGGCACTGTCACCATCCGGCCCAAGGACGGCAAACGTCTGGAACATTCCGGAATCAAGGTGCAGTTTATCGGCTGCATCGAGACGAAAAACGACCGAGGCGCGAGCCAGAGTGCGCAGCCCGGCGAGGGAGAAGCGTTCCTCTCAATGGCCCAGGAACTGGCAGCTCCGGGAGAACTGCGCCACCCCGAGACGTTTGAGTTCGAGTTCAAAAACGTGGAGAAGCAGTTTGAGAGCTACAACGGGCTCAATGTGCGTCTGCGGTACTTTGTGCGAGCCACGGTCGTGCGCCGAATGAACGACGTCACCCGAGAGAAGGACGTCTGGGTGTACTCTTACCGCCAGTCGCCTGACTCCACCTCCACCATCAAGATGGACGTGGGAATCGAGGACTGTCTGCACATTGAGTTCGAGTACAGCAAGTCGCGGTACCATCTCAAGGACGTGATTGTGGGCCGAATATACTTTCTGCTGGTGCGTCTGAAAATCAAACACATGGAGCTGAGTATCATTCGTCGAGAAACAGTCGGAGCTCCGCCAAACCAGGTCAATGAGTCCGAGACCCTGGTGCGGTTTGAAATCATGGACGGAGCGCCTGTCAGAGGAGAAACGATTCCTATTAGATTGTTTCTCGGAGGCTTTGATCTCAGTCCTACAATGAGAGACGTTAATAAGAAGTTTTCCGCAAGAACCTTTTTGTCTCTGGTGCTGATTGACGAGGATGCCAGACGGTACTTTAAGCAGTCGGAGATTATTCTGTATAGACAGTGACGAACGAACGAGGTATGACGAAGTCATGCCGAGTGGACCAATTGAGCGAGGTACGACGAAGTCGTTCCGAGTGGTGCAATTGAGTGTTTCGACGAGTCGGTTCTATCCCTTCGAACAATCTTCCTCGTCACCTTCCTCAAACAATCTCCAACTGGCTCTAGATCTCAATGATGTAATGATAATGAATTATGATGAACGATGAGCATGTGTGGACGGCAATTGAGTGCTTTGAAGTGAGCATTGCGTCTTGAGTAGATGTGCTTTGCTTGCTGAGATTTCATTTGGTAAGTAAGCTTGGTGGTTGTAGTAATGATGAATGAAGGACTGGCATTTACGTATCAGTTACTCAGTTGCGGCTACGATACTGCTCCAGTGAGTTATCAATCAATTGTATTCAGAACACAGAGGTTTTATTGTTCTTTAGAAAAGACTCCTCTGGACTTGAAAGTGCACATTTTGTAATAGCTTGTATGGCTTTCTGTCCATTGATGTGTCTATAAGCTACAGTATGACGTCTTTGATATGAATGATGAGTTTTGGTATTATGGAAATATACCTGCTACTTGTACTCTGGTGGCATTCTCTTTACAGCACATCTCCCTATCATATCCACAAGTTGTTTGTAGGACACGACGTGAAACTACAATATTGTGAGAAACAATTGCAGTCCTCCATCTCTAACGTTTCGTTGATACTTCATACTCACTGTATTCACTAAGAAAATCTATAGTCCTTTTATTTCCATGATTATTTGATACATTATTTGAAGTGCTGGCTTTCTATTTACACAAAACCACCTCACCTTAATCTACAAATTAGCCTAGCTCCTCCAATATTCATACTACACGAATAGGAACTCAACCACCATGAATGCCTCTTTATGAGCTCCATTTTGATACCAATAATTCTGAAATACGAAGATTTCTCAATTCACCCTCCTATGAACAATCTCTTCACCTTAATTTTCAACGCAGCACAGCTCCTCCAATATATACAATAAAGAATCACCGACTACACCACTGTACTCATCGCGCTCCAAGGATCATTTTGATACCAACATTCGATGATCGAAGTTTTTCCTCCAAGTGTGTTTTGTATTTGTGTCTGTTCTCCTTCACCTTATTCTCCAACCCGATAAAACGGGGCACCAGAATACTTTTCAGCTGAAGATCTTCATATGAATATGAGGCTTTAGATAACGTCTCCCATCGTACTGGTAGTGAGCACAACTACGGATACTGTACCGGTACACATTCACCTACAACCTCCTCCACCGTCTACGTCATAAATATATTATCTTATAAATAGCTGTTAGTGTCGGCTTCTTCGCGACTTTTTCCTCCCCAGGCTCCTCTTCTTCGGGGCCTTGACACTTTAGTGTGTCTGTTGAGCTGGTATAGAAACCAGTCTCAACGAGTTCTACTTGTAGAGCTGTAGAACAAGATTGCAGCAAAGGCTTGTTTGCTAGCCAGTTTTAAAGAGACTCCTTGACATCCAAGACTGCAGCAAGATCTGTATGGCTGATCTTACAGGCAATAGCAAAGACTTGTCCGAATGATTCGTTTTGGAGCCTCCTACGGAGCCTCTATGGGTCCGTTCGCAAGTGCTTCGCACATGCTCTCTCTGAGGGGCGGTTGTCTTCGTAGCGCTAACGCGCCACTCAGACGACTGTCTGCTGCCACCCAGCACTCCATTCCGGCTCCTCCTTCACCTCATGGGTCTTGACATGTCTCTGCAACTGATCATTCCGTCCAAACCGCTTATCACATCCAGGATGAGGACACGCAAACGGTTTTTCCAGCGTATGAGTCTTCATGTGTTTGGTGAGATTGCTGGACTCCGAAAACCGCTTGCCACATCCAGGCCACTTGCAAATCAGCGGTTTTTCGCCCGTGTGAATGCGCATGTGCACAGAAAGAGCAGTGGAAGCAGCAAACGTCTTGTGGCAAATCTGACACTGGAACGGTTTCTCTCCAGAGTGAATTCGCATATGCTGCTTGAGCACAGACTCCTCAGCGAATCTATAATGACACACGGGACACTGGTGAGGTCTGTGCTTTGTGTGGGTCTGCAAATGCCGCACGACCTTTTGTCGCTGAGTAAACGGCCTATCGCACCGCTCACAGCCGTCCCAGGAACACGAGTACTCTGGTTTTCGCGAGCCAATGTGTTTTTCAATCACGTGATCGGAGAGATCCTTGGCCGACGAAAACTTTTGCTTGCACACGTGCTTCGGGTCTTTTTCCAGCACCCACTGGCACGTGTGGACGGCAGGAGCTGGTGCAGGAGCAGGCGGAGTGCTGGAGGTGGAAACTGAGACACTGGTAGCGGTAGCAACGGCTGGAGAAGTCGAGGAGCTCGTACTAGGGGTCGGATTAGCCATCTGACCGTATTTGGGCGACTCAAAATCATTGTCATAACTACTAGGAGGAGTATGACTGAAAGGCGATCCCTCGGAAGACGGAGTGGATGTCAGAGGAAGAACGGTCGTCACATTTTCCAAAAAGCTGCCAGGATAATGGTTATTGCTCGAACACGTGTGTTCAAACGTGTGCAGCTGGTGCGACTCCATGAGATGCGAGACAAACTCGGTGAGATCGTTGCTTCGGAAATGACAATGGTTCCACTCGCACTGGAACGGCGAAATGCCCACCGGAGGCCTCTTGTCCGTGTTGTACACCTTCATGGCGTTGGCACAGGCGGTCTGGTGCCGCGAGTACCGGTTGAGGTCGTACTTGTGGGCGTTGAGAAAATGGCAGTCCAGGTCGTCGGCCGAGTCCGTGTTGTACGAGCAGTTGCCCCAGTGACACTGGAGGATCTTGGCGGGCGACAGGTACGGCTGGGGGATGCTGAGGGTCGAACGGAGGGACGAGACGTTGTCTGCGGGAGTGTTTGAGGCGCTGGTAGGAGTGGGGATTGACGATGGAGCTGGCATGTTTGTGAACATGTGGTTGGGGTGGGTGTGAGTTTGGGGGTGCACGTGACCGGGGTTGTGGGGGTGTGCGTGGGGGTGCACGTGACTGTTCACGTGGCCGGTGTTATGGTTCACGTGACTGTTCACATGACCCTGACCTTGACCCTGACCCTGACCCCCATTTACCAAATGATGGTCATGAACTCCGTTGGCATGATGAACTCCATGGGCATGATCGGGATGCGTCTGACACAGCTGAAAGGGAAAGTTTTCGGGGACCGTCAGATGCTCATTTTTGAGATGCGACAGAAAGTTGTCCATGTCTGCGACCGGGTCAAAGTCGCAGTGAGTGTGGTGCAGGAGGGTCTCTGGAATTCGTTCGTGTAGTCGGCTGTGGATGTCAACGAGGGGGGTGACAGTAGTGGTATTTACAGGGTTGCTGGGGGAACTATTAGTCATGTTTCCGTTGACAGAGTTGACAGAAGTCATGCCAGAGTTGATTCCATTTGACATGTTTTCCATGTACATTTGTTGTGGCTGACTCTGCTGCTGACTCTGATTCTGTTGACTCTGTTGTTGACCCTGACCCTGTTGAGCCTGTCCCTGTCCCTGCTGTACCGTCTCCGCCTCCCAATCAACAGCCAAAACTGACTTGATATAGGACTCAAACTCCTGCTGGTTTGACAGGGTCAAGACCTCGCAGCCGTCGTCACACGGACAGTCGTCGTCCTCCTCCTCCGGGCCATCGAGACACTCTGCGCAGTCAGCGTGTTCGTTTTTCACCCGCGTAGTCCGCTGACGTTTGGTTATTGTTGGAGCAGATGAGCGGGTTCGCTTTGTGCTCTTCTTGTCGGTTTCGTCACACGAGTCGCAGTCGCTCGTCTCAGAGCAGTCGCTCAGGTCGCAGCAGTAGTATGCCAGATCCTCTTTCAGTTTGTCCGGCATCATGGCAAAAAAAGAGGTGAACAAGAAGTGGTGAAGAAGTTGTATGTGTAGAAGTTGTGTTTCAAGAGGTTGAAGAAGTTGAGTCTCAAGAGGTGAGTTGTGTGTAGTTGAAAGAAGTCGAGCCTCAAGCGGTAAGAAAAGTCGCCTCAGGAGGAAGAGTGACTCAACAAGTGAAAGGTTCTGTGAGGTGTATGTAGAAGGTCAAATATCAGAACTCGTGTATGGTCTTGCCCTGTGATGAAACACAGCAGTCAAAAGATCAAAAAAGAGGGGGTGTCACGTGACCGGTAAACGAACAGGGGGGCGTCTTTTTGCAGGAAATCGTCGCTTCTCCAATAACGTCTTGCCTTTTTTTATCCAGGCGACTTTTTCTTCGCCTTTTCGTTATTCTCTTGTCTTCCTCCGTCGAGTCAGATACAGAGAGGACACCTTGGTGGTTGCACCAACCATGTAACTGTGAGCCGAAAAGTTTATGTGTGCAGCAACTTTAATTGGTGAGTTTATTTTCCAAGTGGTGGTACATACTAAGTAGTGCGAAAATTTGCAGGAATATTTGGAAAGCTGACTGGTCGTTAAAGGACCTGGTTAGTTGAATTTTTTTTATTGGCTTAGTAACGGTTTATTTGGTTTGTCTGGTTTTGTGGCTGTTTATGTTACTCAGTGCTCATGTGCTCAATGTCAAGTGTGGAACTCACTTTGTGCTAATTTGCCGTGTCTTTCGTCTGTCTTTTTTTTTATTCTAAAGGTGCTCTCCTCTGCACTTGTACTCTCTCAATGGAGGCACCTTTAGAACAAAAAAGAGCTCAAATGGCCCGATTTTCGCTAGAGTACGAGGTACATACGACGTTGAGCTAGGGAGTGGATCTGATAAACAAGAAGATGAATGAAAGAATGGCAATGGAGAAAAAGAGTCGGAGAAGGACAGTCAGGGCTCCCTTCTTGGGAAATGTTCGCTACAGAGCATTTTTTGAGCTGTGGTAGATCGATTGAAGATCTTAAAATACGAAGAGAGAGCTAGAGCAGTTGGAGTCACCAAGTGTTAGAACTACAAGTACACCACTGTGTTTACTCTCGCTACTTATGCTAGATCAGATAATCAGGGCTTGAGACGTGCCTACAAGTACTTTACAGCAATTAGCATCTTAGAATAAAAAAAGTCGACGTCACCTCCACCTAGAGTTCCTGCCCATGTCAAACACGCACAGTGACGTCGGAGAAAGATCCGACAAGAGTTTAAAGGGAGAAAACTGTAGAGAAAAGAATAGACACAAGCTCCTCGGTCACGTGACTATTACTACCAACACCTTGCCTTCTTCCGATGACTCACAATGAGTCGTTTCATTCTCTTCTCAAAAATAGTTTGTTTTTTTTTTATTCTAGGGTTTTTTCTTTTGATTCCACAAGTAGGGTTTTCTCCCCCACCCTATACACTTTCTGCATGTTTCAGGTACGCGGAATCCGGCACGAGATTGCCGAGCGGACTGCCGGACATATTCGTTCAGTTGTCTGTTTTTCTTTTTTTTATTCTTAAGATGCATTTTCTGCAGAGTTGATAGTAAGGGTGGGGGTCATTTCACGAGTATTACGAATAGAGTAGTTTTTTAAGAAAATTGCTAATGCTTAATTACAAATACTTTAACTAAGAGCAGGAGCTTTAGAACGTTTACAATACAGAAAAATACACTGTATTCAAAAGAGTAATGAACACATCTGCTGAATTCCTGGCCAATGGGAGTATTCTAGACCGTCGTTTAGAGAACTTCTGTACATTCCTGTTTTTTGCACCCTTACGACTACTACTGAAAAAGACTGAAAAGAGCCAGGGACAAGGGGAGATGAATATACTGTTTCTGTACTTGTACGTCTTCTCCAGGATGAGGACCCTTCCAAGTTTTCTCCTGATTAAAGTGGTAACTGTCGGAATGTACAACAGGTGAAGAACTGATTGTCTGAGTAAACGAGCTGTGCTCAGATATAGCCCTCATGGCTGAGTTCAATGGTTTGACCATCTGAAGATATTACAAGTACTTGCACTCATAGTTTCCCTCTGGTTGACCCTCTGGAGTGTTTTGCTCGGTTTACTTGGAGCTATTCAATACACACTTCTGTTTCATAATCAGAAGGCTTAGTTGTCACACTATTCCTTACAACTGTACAGTAGAAGTACTGACTTGTAAGAACTTTTAGTTGTACTTGTACTTGTAAGTGGTGATGGTGATTGTTGGTAGATTTGGATGGATAAATATAGATAAGTGCCTCATGATAAGATTGATAAGATTAAGAGAATGAGATACGCAGATAATTGGTAGTTCTTGGCAGAGTTACATGTCTCCAACAGTAGTTGGTGAGTTCCTCTAATCTTTCAATCTGAATCACGTTAACGGGCCGTTTCTCGAGCTCGTTGTCTCAACTCTCCATTTATGAATAGGTTATCACCTTACTGTACCAGATGAGAGAAGTCAGAAGTGATAAATGAACACGTGACAGCAATGAGAAATTGACGCTAGACAAACTCACGGCTCCTTGCATTTCGTCATGTTCATTTCTTCTCTCTTCTCATGCATCTTTATGCTCATAGATTATCGAGATTAAATCAAAGTTTCGAGAACAATAGAGCCGTGCCGAAAGTGGAGATTTGCAGTGATAAGGAGGAAAAATGGGGAAATTTGGACGGATTGTTGGTATTGATTAGGTAAGCACTGTCGAAATCTCTCCTGTTGTTTCAGCTGACATCCTTCAGTCTTTTCAATCAGATAGACCTGCTAACGAGCCAATATCTGCACCACTTGTGTTCAAACAATGCCCGAGACGCTCTTTAGTGGAGCAACAAACAGTGCTATCAGGGTTAGCCAGGGTTGGTCAGGGTTAGCCAGGGTTAGCCAGGGTTGGTCAGGGTTGTTCAGGGTTAGCCAGGGTTAGCCAGGGTTGGTCAGGGTTAGCCAGGGTTGGTCAGGGTTGGTCAGGGTTGGTCAGGGTTGGTCAGGGTTAGCCAGGGTTGGTCAGGGTTAGCCAGGGTTGGTCAGGGTTAGCCAGGGTTGGTCAGGGTTGTTCAGGGTTAACCAGGGTTGTTCAGGGTTAGCCAGGGTTAGCCAGGGTTAGCCAGGGTTAGCCAGGGTTAGCCAGGGTTGTTCAGGGTTAACCAGGGTTGGTCAGGGTTAACCAGGGTTGGTCAGGGTTGATGTCCTTGCACCCGTGTTTGGTCCTTGTCGTGCTAAATAGTTTTCCATCCTTCTCTCAAGATCTTTCCATTTATCAAGTTTCTCTTCACTCCAAGCATATTCTCAAAAGATAAATTCTTATCTACTGGCGTCATTGTATTGTTCGACACGTGGACCTTTGAATGGCTAAATATCCCGGTGTCGTCTCTCTTGGCTGTACCAAAAGCATGATACAACGCTCCTTGCATTGATGGCCTAGTTTTTGGCCACCGTTCTTGTCTTTTCAAAAGTCGATCACGTATCAGTTGCTGTCGTTTCGTATTACAGTACAACTACTTGAAGATGTAACTGAATGACCGTATTAAATGACATCAAATGAAGCAGGCTTCTTCTCTCTCATGGTAGATCCACTTGCCAAGATATTCAAGAAATGTAAACTCCAACAGTCTCGTATTCAATTAGTACCCTGATTAACAGCTGGAACATTCAATCATGGAACATCTAGAGAATATGTCAATGTACTGTACTCAAACTGCTGATTGGACTCAGTTCAATGCTTTCCTACCTTTTCTCTTACCATCTAGTTACGTAATTATCTCTTTTTCTATTTATCATTAATAATCACCATAAATAGCTCACTAAATCAAAGCCACCTCAAATACATACTGCAACTGCACAAAGTGAACGCTCTTGTGGCTCGTTGCCACGACTGCCTTACACCCCAGGTCATAACTAATACCCTCACCTACTTCTCAAATTTCACAGAATAAATAAGCTAAATTAAACGGTTGTACGGAATCAAAGGTCCAGGAATGGAGGAACGAGATCAACAAACTAGGGACTACAACCCCAACTCACTCGTCCGTCTCCGGATCGTCTCTCCAAACGAAGACACCACAATGGGACTCTCGCTATCAACAGAGTCCACCGTGGCGCTTCGGGAAGGCGGAATCGTCAGCTTCAAATCGGCAACCACAGACTCGGCCATGGAGGGACTCACGGGATGATGCTGGCGCATCAGCGGAGACGGCGATCGCAACGCGGACTGCGACCGGGTGTCGAATCGGCCCAGACGGTCGCTGGACGCCGTGGTCTCCTCGTTTTCGGTGTGCACCACGTCCGCAAACGAGCAGAACGACAGGACCTGCCGTCCATCGCCTCCATTGAGCTTGTCAGGCGAAAGAGAGCCTCCCGTGTGACTAGCAGTAAGCGGATGAACACTCATGGAGTTGTTTCTGGTTCGTGGGGCGCCAGAGGAGCCGTCCTGGAGCATTGTAGGCGAGCCGGGGGACCACAGCGAGTTGAGAGACGCCTCGGTGGGCGATCTCGCTCGAATCGACGAAGGTCGCCGCAGCGAAATCACGTCAATGTCCTCGGGGTTCACCTTGGAGTTGATGATGGCCTCCGTGGAGGCATCCAGAGCCGGAGCGACCCGGTCTTCGCCGTGGTAATGCGTGTTATCGTGGTTGTGCCAGATTTTCGACGACGACGCTCCGGCCGAGGTGGCGGCCACGGAAAACTCCTGCACGTTTCGCTCGAAAATCATGCTGGACGCCGGCGACGAAAGCGCGGAAACGGACTCGGTCATGGAGTTCTGGCTTTTGGGCGACATGCTCGAGACTGCAGTGGTGGCTGCGGCCATGGGGATCGCGGGCGTGTCTGAAATCCCGCCTCTCATCGCAGCAGCCAAAGAAGGCCGCGAAGAGGAGCCGGACATTGTGGCAGAAGGAGGAGCGACAGAAGAGACAAACTCCTTGTTGGCCGACCGGGTGGGAATGGCCTGGGCGTGCGACTGGGACAGAGACTGGGCGAAAGAAGGTGCAGAGGATTGAATTGGCTGCTGCACGTCTCGTCGGCCCTGCTGGTTCTCTCCGACCCGCGATTGGACCGATTCCACCGCCTGCTGGGTGGGATCGTCGTCTACGGGAGAGTCCACCGAGACCGAGTCGTCGTCGGTTTCGGGGATCTGGTTTTGGACCTGGTTTTGGAAGTCCTGGCCGTGACCCTGGCTCTGGGTCTGGCCCTGGTTCTGGAAGCCCTGACCCTGGTTCTGGCTCTGGTTCTGAAAACCCTGGCCCTGGTGCTGGTGCTGGAAGCCATGGTTCTGGCCCTGACCCTGGCTCTGGTTCTGGAAGCCCTGGTTCTGGAAGCCCTGGTTCTGGAAGCCCTGGCCCTGGCCCTGTCCCTGACCCTTCACAGGACTGGTTTTGGCAAACTGGCTGGCTGACGTTGGCAGGGGCGAGTTGGCAGCACTGTTAGCCGCACTCGCCGCACTGGCCGCACTCTTAGCCGCCGTATGCTTCTCCGTGGGCACGAGAACCACCTCGGAAAAGTCCTGGGTCACCGACTGGAACGAATCGACGCTCTCGGTGGCGGAAATGGCGCTGTGAGAAGACATGTTTGAGCGCGAGGGGTGGATGCCGCTGCTCGAGGTCGAGGTCGCCTGCTGAGTGTCCTGGGGATGGATAATTGTGGGAATGTTGGGTGTCGACGTGTTGGGGGAGATGTTCGACGAGTTGGATGTGGTGTGGTAGATGGTGTTTGGTTGAGGGTTGGGGTTGAGGAAGCCGTTAACCGAGGCGGTTTCGCTCGCAACAGGGACAGGGGGGATGTTCACCTGAGAGTTGTTCCTGCTGGTTGTTCGAGGCTGTTTCTTCTCAGGAACTCCTTCGAGGTTGGAGCGACTACCTGAGGCGGTTGTGGGCGAGCTGAGAGACGCTTCGGACCCTGTGGCTGACGAGTTCAGCTTCTCGTTCGACTTGTCTTTGGAGAGCGACACTGCCGAAGACACTCGTCGGAAGGACTTGGCCAGCGAGTTTTGCGACTTGCGCTTGGTGACGGTCTCGGGAGCTTTCACCGACAGCAGCGAGTTGACGGTCAGCGAGCCGGAGGCGTTGGGGACCGAGTAGATGGTGTGCGGCGTCTTGTTGTTGGACGCGAGCTGGTCTCGGGACGGGTTTGCGGACGGCGTGGGGTAGGCGTGATGCGACGCTCCTAGGCCATGGTCCAGCGTCGCCAGTTCTTCGGTAGACAGAGGTTCGTCTGTGTTAGGAGGGGTGGGGGTGGCAGAAGAGTGGTGACTGTGTGGTGACAGAGTGGTGACTGTGACTGTGACTGTGGGCTTCAGTGGAATGTCCTCGGTGACCTGTAGTGCTTATAAAGACAGTGTTCAAAAGTGAGCTGTTCAAGACGGTGTTGTCAATCTTGTTCCTGCCTTGTCCTGACTTGTCCTGGCTTGTCCTGTCCGTCTGTGTAACCTGTCGTTTTCGTGCAGCAAGGATGCAGTGCAGATGTGGTGGCCTGTGTTTTTCTCGTGGGTGTTGCGACGGCCGCCAGAGTGATACGTAGTCGGAAAACTCGTCTCACCACTTTCTTTTGGCTCACCACTTGAGGCTAGTCCCAACGTGCATGCACAACGGCGGTCAGCAGGTCACCAGGCCCAAAGGCAAAACCGTAAGCGGGTGAAGCAACAAGGATAAGAGTTGAGCGGAAGAGGTCCGTGACCAGCGGGTCGGAATACCACCGCCGTGCGTCTCCCTGTGTCGTATTTGTGCTCTTGGCCTTGCTGCTTTTTTCCCCACACCACCACATGACCCTCCATCACACTGTTCCTGTCACTTCACTTCATCACACTGCTATCATCAAACACTTAGCACTTGGTACTCGTACTCGTACCAATATATCCTGTCATACTCACTGGAATCATGGTCGGGAAGATCGGGGGACGGCGGCTCTTTTCTCCAGCGCATGCTCACCATGGTGTCTGTGTTTCGCGGAAGAAATCAAGTGCGGCCAAGTGGTGAGAAGAAGACAGAAAGCACAGGGCCGATGATTGACTCGCAAAACAAGACTGCATATCTTGCAGCAAGTCCGGTCTAGGGTGGGAAGTCCAGTGAGGCGGACAAAAACTATTAAAACCTGATTGTTAAGACGGGGAAAAAACCTACAAATCATTCTCAATTGCCCCATATATTTTTCTTATTTTTCTCGAATTTATTGGAATTTTAAAAAACCATTTTCTCCCCCCCTCGAACCATCTCCAACACGTAGCGTAGTATGTATGTACGTGCTATAGCGTGTTTTCTATGAAAGGCGTTGCCAGAGATACCGAAGTGAAGAGGACCGTTCACATACAACCGCCCCAACCCGCCCAACCTCCAAAAAACCTCGCCAGGTCGCCTCAATCGTTCTTTTTCGTTCAAAACGCAGATCGTTGGAGATTGCCCACATGAGACAGTACAAGAGTAGATGGACATGCAGGGTGGATGACAAGCGAGAATGGTGATGTTAAGAGGGAAAATCTGTTTGCGAGGACGAAATAGGTCACGTGATAAGAAGTATTGGGTCACGTGACCTAGTATCACCAACCCACACACACCTCTTGTCTAATCCCACCGCACACGACTAGCACACGTCTCAGAAGACACGGCGTTGCTTTCAACAAGGTTAGCAACTCCAAAGTTCGGCAGTTGAGATGAATTTGGTAGAAATGTCGGTTTTTGGTTGTTGAGGTCGGGGAAAGTTGTAGATGTGGTGTTTTGGGCGGTTTAATGCGTTATACAGTCTTCTTTTTCACCCCCACCACCCCCTTCACTCCCTGGTTAACATATCTCTCTCTCAGCACAGCCTCTCCCAACTGGGACAGACAAAACCTTATTCTGCAGTTGGGTCTCCAAACTGGGCCAATCTGGAGAAAGATAGACTTTGAAATAATCAGTAGACAGAGTTCAAAACAAGCCGTACTGAGGGAGTACGAGGAGAGCTACAGTAGCGTGATGGCGGGTAGGGCGGAGTCACGTGAATCAGGGGGGGGGGGGGGGGGGGGGGGGGGGGGGGGGGGGGGGGGGGGGGGGGGGGGGGCGGGTGTGTTTGTGTGAGTTTCGCGGTGCCCTGACCCTGACCCTTTCCGACTCTGTGTTTCACCGTGCAGTGTCCTCATTATCTGCACCCCATTTCAGAGCTAAAAATAGACAAGGTCATAATGCCTCATTTGTGTCCACGTGCTCTTACCATACAAGTAATTAATTAATTAAATGCGGAGAAAATATTATCAGAAAAAAAGGGGAGATGAGAAGGGAGGGGAAGGGGAGGATATATACAAGGGAAGTTGTACAGCAACGGTACGTTCGTACCTGTAACTCTGCAGTGTGGTTTTAAGGACATCTGACAATATCCTCATAGCCGTGCTTAGTAATACGTCTCATGACGAATACGAGGCGTACTGTAATCTAAGATAACGAGAAATTGACGTATTCGGAGATTGAACTTGTACAAATGGAAAGATATTATGGGCGGAAATGGGAAATTGATGGTGAACGGATGCGGAAAAGGGGGTTTTTGAAGATGACGAAATGAACGGATGATATACAAATACAAGTAGGTGGGGTATATACAGTAGAATTAGGGGATGTACTTGAGGTGAGAAATCGAATGGAAAAAATGAGAAACGAGATGAGTGGAGAGAAAGGTGTTCTGGTGGTCTTTTGGGACTTTTCTGGATGTTTCCTGGTGTTTTCCGGATGTTTTCTGATTGTTTTGAGCTGTCAAAATCGCTTCTAATGTTTTTACGCTTTTGTTAAAGATTTAGTTAGGAAAAAAGTCAGCTGGGGGTCAATTTTCGGGGTTCCAGAGACGGTAGAGACGAGAGAGATGTGTCAGAAGATGGAGAAAAGCTGGAATATAAGAAATATGTCAACAAATCTGTGTCCCCCAATACAAATATTTCCTTCTAAGGGGTACTATACACGTACCAAGGAGTTTGTATTTAGTTGGGACATCTCAACTAACTCTCCAGTTCACAGCGTCCTTTGTGGAGGGGTGAAGAGAGGTCCTAGAGAGATGAAAACCAGTTCAATCGACTCATGAAGATCTGAGGAGTGCAATGGTGGTCTCGAATTTTCTAAAGCACCGTTTTCAATTCACTTGACATGCTCTCTTGAATGTACCTCGGCTTAGTAATCACGCCATTTATGGAGACCACCAAGCAAGGTGTATAAAGGTGAGAATAATATCAGAGATCAGTTCAGCTTGGGGACACTTCTGTGGTTTCAGATTTGTCAGAGCCCATGTTCTGCTTGGTCAGGGTTAGTCAGGGTTATGTCATATGGAGTGTGTCTCTCTGAGTGTGTTTCTGAGTGTGTTTCATAAGGCCTAACCAAGGACGTCAGAAACAAACAATAATTGCTCAATTGAGTACACAGTCAACTTATTTGAAGTCTCCAAGCTCAACAAGAAAAGAATTGTGCTTTCCTGGTAGACTAGAACTTCCTACTGTAAGAAGAAGAAGAAGAGATATGCCATTGATGATAGTTCTGGCTAAAAGAGCGAAATTTCATATACAGTATATTCAGTCATCGATATTTGTAATTTATAAACCAACAGAAGTTGACTCATCTTATGATTTCATTACACTTTCCCGTACTGTCATACATTACTCATTCATCCAACAACTAACAGTGACTAACGAGTTCCAAGATTGGTCTGTAATTGATTCAATTCCTTTCTCCACCTTCAATACCGGTAGGACTATGTCTGATCCAACGTACATTATCCAAATGAGATGCAAGACTCAAGGCACTCAGAGGATGCAGTTCAAACAACCCTGACTAACCCTGACCTTCAGTTGAGAGAATAGCGTAAAACTGGATCTGATCCATGATCTATCAACTGGGACACTCAGTTTGCCCAGGTTGTCACATCTACCAAATCATTTCCTTGGACATTTGCGATTGGATGCTGTTGGCTCCTTCTGGAGAAGAAGATGACACAATTTGGTTATGGCATTCACGAATGTATTCTGTTTATCCAAGCCTACTTACTACTCTCTGATCTCATCACTTGGCATTGAGCCATTCAACGGCATAATCAGATTTTCACTTGTCTCAATTGATCTTCTACGACACACCGTCTTCTATGTTCACACACATAGATTCAGCTCCTATTTTCTCGCTCAGCCATAGCAACCACCTTGTCTTCAGTTTCAACCTAACTACATCCACCCCTGTCTTTATCCATATCCATCTATCTATACTTTACATACATCCACTATTACTGAGTGAGAGTCGGAGACATAGTCTCATTCTAAGACCAGTCTCTGTGCTTGTTGAAGTTGACCATTCGCTACGCTCATGGTCGTAGTTGCTCATGGCTCTTGTCTCTAGAGCATCGCTTCGCTCAGCTCTAGAGGTTCATCGCCAACTTGCACAAACTCTCCATAAACGTCTGCAACGAAGCGTCATCCGTCAACACCACCGTTCCCGGAGCAGCTCCCGCCATGTCCATACTCTGAGTCGTGGGATTCAGCTTGGCCAGCAAAAACCGCGCCTGAGAACCGCCCTGGTCACAGTTAATGTACCGAGGCAGAGGGAACCGGTCACTGAGCAGCTCTCGCACCTCCTCTTTAGGAGCGTCCAGCAGCTCGGCAATGTTGCCGTACTCCTCCTGTTCGTGGTATCCTGCGTTTCTCCAGGCCGCCACGGTTTCTCCGTGGAAGATGATCACGTGGAAAAAGGTGTCCAGCAGCAGGATTCGCTCGGATGTGACGGAAATCGAGTCCAGAAGAACAGGGATTCCCTCAGGAGCATCGAGCTCAAACGCCAGCAGAGCAGGGTTGATCATGACAATCGTGGAGTACACGTTTTCGGCCAGCAGATAGTGCCAGTAGTAGGCCGTTTCGTCGGGCGAGTTGTTGAACGTCTGCACAAACTGCGACCGTCGCAGGTGGAACAAAAACTGCGGCAACATGGTGCAGTGGGGCGGTAGTCTGAACGACGACGTGTCGCCCTTTCGGAACTCGCCAAACTTGTTGCAGAACTTGACCAGCACCGTGTCCAGCCATCGAATCGTGTCGTCGGCAGACTCGCCATGCTGCATTCTGAAGGCTGTCTCTCGAGACACAGCGGTGGCAGCAGCTTCCTGGTCAAAGTAAGGAAGAAGACCGTGAGCAGGGCCGAAATTTCGAGCCAGAGTCGAAACTCGCACCCGGAACACGCCAGAGGGATGGAGATAGTGCGTGATGATCTGGATGATGCCTGTAGCGACTGTCTGGTTGGAAGGAGGCAGAGTGGGCGTTTCTGCAGTGTTGAGGAAGTAAAAGCAGTAGTTGGACTTGGGCGAAATGGACGCCAGAGACCACGCACACGTCTGGCCAATGCCAATGTACTTGTCCTCGGCTGCAAACGCCTTGGACCGTTTGGCCAGCGAAACACCGTGGCCAATCATGCCCTGGCACTTGAGCTCGCTGCTGGTCTTGACCTCGACCACCGCTCGGGCTCCCGCGTGTGCCATGCCGACGTTCTCGTCTCCAAACGAGTAGTGGCGTCGGATGGACTCCTTGCAGATGGACGTGGTGAAGGAGTCCGACAGGATGATGACTCCGCCGGTCTGGTGCGACAGAGTGCCGATTTCCGCGACGCCGACCTGGTCGTACGAGCCGACAATGAGATCGACGGCAAACCCGCCAGCAGCCGCTCGAGTGCCCAGCTCGCCGTAGTACTTGGCAGCGGCTTTATGGTGCAGAGCAGAGCCGTTCTGGATATCGTGGTGGCCTCGAATCGGCTCTTTCAGCGGCATGTCCACAATCTTACCGGGTCCAATGGTGGCTGGACCGGCCGTAAACACGCCGATTCGCACAAAGCCCTGGTTGAGAGCGGTTTCGGCGAACGACAGAGCCACATTGATAGCGGTGCCTGTTCCCCGGGCAAATCGGTCGCCGTCCTTGGGCGCAATCTTGTTGGCCTTGATCTGCTGCAGCGCGTCGACAATGGCAAAAGATTCCGTCTGGGGGATCAGAAACTGGGAGGTGATTTCCATGCGCCGGTTGCCAGGCACTCCGCCGGTGTATCCAAACGCCTCTTCAATCTCCTTGGCGCCGTAGCTCTTGGCGCCGTTGAACACCAGCGACCGCAGACAGTGCGGGTAGCCCAGCTGGTAGAACTGGACCGACGATCCGAAAGACAGCAGGCCGACAATACAGTGCTCGGGCAGCTGGTCAATCACCTGGGACAGCGAATCTTTCAGCGATTCGAGCTCCTCGGGCTCCGCGTTCGTGTCCAGCACAAACAGAAACGCAGGCGGAGTCGCAGCGGTTCGCGCAGTGTTGTATTCGACCGTGGAGTTGGCCGGATCACATGCAGGAGGAAGTTGTCCTACCACCGCGCTCACAAGCCGGTTTCGAGACATACAAAGCCGACAGGTCCACGTCTGACTCGCCAGGTCCACGTGACAATAGGGATTGAGAATCGAGCCACAGTCCTTGTTGCCACAGGTGGCAATCTGGTCCTGGACAACAGGAACGGTCTGGGCCTTGTGCCGAGGGTTGTAGACACACGAGATGGGCAGCACCACGTCCTTGGCGTCACGTGACGTCGACGGGAACACGTTCCAGTTGAACCGCACGCCGTCCTTTTCTTCAAATTGCTCAAACAGCTCCATTAGAGAGTCGACGAGAAGTGCTGTACCTAGACTTGTTGGCAGGTAGATGAGATTAACTTTATGACACGATGGTAAGTAAGCACGTCAAATGGTGGGGTCGAGGAGAAGCGGGATAAATTGGGGAAAATCAGGGTACAGCGAGAATGATTTATTAGTAATTGTGGGGATTTTCTCATATTTATCAAAAACACCCCTATATCACATTTCCACCCCGCTCTCTAAATAACACGACACCGTACCTGCACCTAAAATATTTCGCGTGTATTGTATTGTAATCAAGCATATGCATGTGAGAGATTGGATAGAAGTGAGACTGAGACCTGGGAGAGGTGGAAAGGTGGTAAATGGGGTATCAAAATGGTTGCCCAGATGTCCTTATTTAGGTGGCTACTTTGGGGATCTGCTTAGTAAGCATATGATTAGTCAGCATAGATATGCTTAGTCAGCACGTTGAAAACTGAGAACTGGCGTTGTCCGTGTAGAAGTACGAGAAGAATGGTGGTATTGGGATTTCCTGTGGACTAGGGAGATTGTGATACTTATGGAATTGGTGGGTTTCGGAGTTGTAGGAGGATACTGTCAACATGTGAGACTTGGATAGTAGAGACTTGATAGCTGTATGGTGATGGAGAGGGACTGATGTGGTGAATATGGTACCAAAATGATCGTGCTGATGTCCTGATTGTGGTGGTAGCGATATTTAGTGTGTTGGATGTTTGTAGGGGAATATAGACGCTTCAAATGTTCTGATGAACTACTGTACTTGGTGGGATAATGTTGTATAAAGTGTAGATGGTGGATTTGATTGTCTGACATAATACACATGGAGACTTGAAGTTCTGTATATTCGAGAAAATGTGATATCGCTCTTGAGACTGACACAAGAGCTACAAGTTCCAATGGATTTCAAGTGCTACAATACAAGCAGTCCTTAATATAGCTACCATATTGATCTAAACAGATGATTACACCTTATAGAAGACGTCTTTTTGAATATCTAGAGTGTTTACTACCGGTATATGAGAAGACTACACTGGCACCACGACCTTCTCTGTTTACACATTTTCCACTAAGAATGTCTTCTACAATTACAACAGATCTCAACATCAAAGACAATGACTACCAATAGATACAACAGCAGTTCAGTTCAGTTCACTCTTCCTACATTAGTCTACAAGTATCTAGCTACAAGTACGTCCGCCAAGCTCCAAGCTTCGCTTGTCGCTTGCTTGTCGCTTGGTTTGTCGCTACACTCGCTTTTCGCTTCGCTCAAAGCTCGCAAGCGCTAAGTACATCTATTAATCATCCTACAACAGCATCTCGATGGGGTTCTCGACCACCTGCTTGAGAGCCTTGACCCACTCGCCTCCAACGGCTCCATCAACCACTCGGTGGTCGAAAGAAGTGGTCAGGGTGACCACGTCGTCAAAGACAAAGCCGGCCTCGGAGTCCACGTCCTCAATGGCCTTTCGCTCGGTGGTTCCCACGGCCAGAATGGCGGCCTGGGGAGGGTTGATGATGGCGGTGAAGAAGGACACGGCGTGGTTCATGCCGAGGTTGGAGATGGTCACGGTGCCGCCCTGGTACTCCTCGGGCGCCAGCTTGCCGTCCTTGGCCTTCTTGCCCAGAGCCTTGATCTCCTTGGAAATCTCGGCCAGACCCTTGAGGTTGGCGTTCTTGACCACGGGGGTGATCAGGCCGGTGGGGGTCGCCACGGCAACGGAGACGTCGACGTTGGTGAACTGTCGAATAACGCCCTCAGACTCGAGCCACTGCGAGTTGACCTGGGGGACCTTGGTGTTGGCGACAGCCAGAGCCTTGACCAGCAGGTCGTTGATGGACAGCTTGTAGGTGCCGTCGGAAGAGGCGTTGAGAGCGGCCCGCAGCTTGAGCAGCTTGGACACAGACACGGTCGACGACACAATGTAGTCGGGCGACGTGTTCTTGGACTGGGTGAGTCGAGAGGCAATGGTCTTTCGCATGTTGGTGAGAGGAATGTCGGTGTAGGCCGAGGCAGCAGCAGCGGCAGGAGCAGCGGCCTTGGCGGCACCCTTGGCAGCAGGAGCAGCGGGGGCAGCAGCGGGAGTCCAGTTCTCAACGTCTCGCTTGATGATTCGGCCGCCGGGACCGGAGCCCTTGATCTCGCTCAGCTTGATGCCCTTCTCCAGAGCAATGGTCTTGGCCATGGGAGAGGCGAAGATTCGCGAAGCGGGAGGAGTGGGGGCGCTGGGGGCCGAGGACTGGGACGAGGGGGCGGGAGAAGAAGCCTCCTTGGAAGCCTCGGCCTCCTTCTCGGCCTTCTCGGCCTTCTCAGCCTCGTAATCCTCCTCCTCCTTCTGCTCCTCGGTCTTGGGGGGCTTGGGGACTCCTCCAGCGTCGTCAATGGTGAAGTCCTTGAAGGCAGCCACATCGGCCTCGTCCTCGACGTAGACACCGATGGGGGTACCCACAGCAATGTCCTTGGCGCCGGCCTCGAGCAGAATCTTGGCCAGGTAGCCGTCGTCCTGGAACTCAAAGTCCATCTGGGCCTTGTCGGTCTCAATCTCGACGAGCACCTCTCCGGGAGCCAGAGCGTCGCCCACGGCCTTTTGCCAGGCGCCAATGTTGCCCTGGGTCATGGTGGGAGACAGGGCGGGCATGTCGATGACTGTGTGGCTAGGCCAGGACTTGGCGGCGTAGCATCGGGTGAGGGTGGGGAGAGAGAGAGAGAAGGTTGGTCTGGGTTAGCACGGGAGCGAGTGAATGTGCGAAGCACATGAACGAGCGGACCTGAACGAGCGTAGCGAGTGGTCCCACGAAGCCCCTGCGTTAAGCAGGGGGTGTTAGACAGCATGACGAAGTAGTCTGAAGCTGTAGCTTTAGCTGCAGCTGTAGACAGCTTGAGCTTCAGTGACTAGACAGCTTGAGGTTCAGTGACTAGACAGCTTGAGCTTCAGTGACTAGACAGCTTGAGCTTCAGTCTGACATCTGAAGACCTCTGTCGACAGTTGAAGCCAATTGTCCATAGCTGAAGACGTCTGAAGACATTCGTAGACAGTTGTTTCCAATCTGAACTGTCAACGCTGGGCGAACCACAGCAGCTCCTGATTCAGGCTGTAGACTGTGACCAATTGAGATAGTTAAAGCTTCAGTTGTGAACTGGAAGCTTCGACAGCTAGGCTTCAGACACAAAGCATAGACTAGGCTGAGCCATCTCTAGCATCGTGAGAGAAAGTCCCAAGTGACCTTAAACAGAGACAATTGATGAACAGCTTATTGCGTATGGAATAGACTGATCACTTGCTGTATCTGAGGTTGAGGCTGTAACCATCGCAATGACAAGAGGAATTGGAGTATCAGGCAGTAGCTCATGGTCATGTATATTGCTGTCACATCACCAGAGCCACGACCAGCTGATCATCGAGAACTGACCGTCTCTCACCCATTCTTCCTATTGCGTTGTGTTGAGGCACCATCGGAGTTAAGCAGGAGGCGAGGAGGAAAGACTGTCAGTGGGCAAAATCTTCAACGAGAAGACGGAGACCGGGTTACATCTCACCATCAGTAATCCCTTTCTCTTCCCTCCTCTACCTCCTCTAGACCACAATCACCACAACCACCTCAACCCACGATGATCACTGCATGAGGGAGGGGAAGTTGTGGCGAGTCAGCAGAGCTGTTAAAGACGGAATTCCGACAACAAGTCAATGCCCCATTTTTCCTTGGTCCCATGACTGCCACGTCATCATCTCCACTTCTCCTGATTGTCTTCAAGTGAACAACACAACACAACACTCTTGACGTTTTTTGACCATTTTTGACCATTGCTAACCATCGTCAACCATTGTCCTCATTGCTGACGCTCGTCCATTCCGTCCTCACCACCATCAATTCTCATACTCACCTCACTCGAACCAATCGAGTTGCAAGAAATCGGGCAGACATGTTTTCTCCAAGAGTCGTTTGAGGGTGGGGTTGAAGAGAGAGTCCAAATGCGACGTTTGGGATAATCCGAGATGAGCGAAATAATGTTGGGTTCGCCGTAGCACCACGCACGCCGAGTCTCAAGTCCCAACACTCGGAGCACTCTCCGCACCGGAAAAAAAGTTTGCATATTTCGGATAAACTAGTGCGTAGGGGGCGGCGGGAGTTGGATAATGGCTGAAAGACGAGGAATATGCGTCTGGAAACGATTTTGATTGGTCAGAAAAGACCGAGGTGTGCTCTCAACACTTCAAAAAACCAACCACCTTTCCCCTCTGTCGTCTAAACTACCCCTTCACCAGCTTGACTAGCCAAACCTTATTTTTGGTCGAGGATTTTTTTGACAAACCAAAATTTAACTACAATTCTAAACCGTGGGGGTCGTGGGGGGGAACAGAAGAAGAAATAAACAGGTTTGTAGGAGGGAAGGAGTATGGTAGTCACGTGACCCAGAAATGTCCTCCTCTTTGTCTGTCTTCAACACAAAGACCTTTTTTTGGTACGGCTTTACGTACAATGTACATACTTGACATCTTTTGCTTTGTTCATGCAAAAGTGGGTCAAAAGTGGGTAAAGTGAGTATTATTGCAATGCAGACACTTGTGCGACACCGGCTGTCTCTCTCATTGAGCGCTTGCTGTTAATATTAACGACGGTAGGTCGACAGTGTGTGGTGTTGTCCAATCAGATGACTAAAGACGTTGAGTTGATTAGTTGTGTTGAGCTGTTGAAGATGGCTAAGAGACGACATTTATTGTGGGTAATTAGACAAATACTTCACCGTACCCAGATCAATAGCCGAGATGTAATACGGAAGATGAGTCAGCAGAAGTCTGAGAAGTGATTATGTAATATGGAATTGGAGAAAGTGGATAACCGGATGAATAAGAGAGATATGGTGATGGGAACTGTATTAATCGTCTTCTTGGGGTTGATTAATTCTAATTGGAAATTCCAGATACTCTGGGTGTATTTTCTCTTGGTGATTACGTAATCATGACATAAAACAAAAGTGAATAACCGGATGATTATAGAAGATAGAGCCAAGAGAGACAAACAAGATGTTTCCTGGGGGTGCAATTATGCTATTTTGAAGTCCTAATATCTCTAGCTTTTCCACAAGTGTTTCTAAAGTGGCACGTAATCACACACCTGAAGGGTATAACTCGATGAATAAAAGAAATATGGTGATTGGAAGTAGACCAATCGTGTCATTGGGGTCATATTATCTGAATTGGAACTTCTCGTAATTTCAACTGCTCTGGATGTGTTTCTAGAGAGTTTCTTGGTAAGTAAGGAACTGAAGTAAGAAAAAAAAGTGTACAATTTGACGAATATTGCATTTGTAATAGTAGGAAGTATACCAATCGAGTTATTGGGGTCGAATGATTCTAATTTGAGCCTTATTTACCTCCACCTGCTTTGAGGGTGTTTTAATGGTGTTTCTCGGTGACTGATTACATAATCAGGTAAAAAGTGTATAACTTGACAAATATTGAAGATGGAGCAATGGGAGGTGTCTAAATTGATTCGGAGAGGTCTGATTAGTATAAATGAAAGTCCTAATATCTTCAGCTGCTCTGGAAGTGTTTTTAGAGAGCAAACGTGATTACATAACCATGGAAACGAAGAGGAAAGTGGATAACTCGGTGAATATACAAGATAGACTAATGAGAACTGTAGCAATCGTTTTATTGAAATGCAAATTATCCTAATTGGAGATCCTCGTACTTGAGTTTGTTCTTGATCGGTTTTTAGAGCGTTTCTTGTGAGCAAGTCTAGACACTAAAAGGAGCACATCACCAGGGTCTAGAATCAACGAATAAACACAAAAATACTCAATTAGGAACTAAAAAGCAGCTGCTACAATCTCCCAATGTTTGTTCGTTCTTCTAAGACTTATTTCACTCAGTGACGGACTTCATTGATAACATGAAGACTACTGTAGTAACGGTTATCATAGCTACAGTACTCCTAGATAAATACACAACAGCTAAAGCCCTCCGCCATTCAAATAGTAATAATTTATTGTCCTGTATTCTCAATGCAGCAGTTCATGTGAACAGTAGGTGGTGGAAGGCTTAGTAACCTATGAAGTGAATAGAGACGCTCTTATTTGGTCCACAGACAGTACAAACTCCAAGAAGAGCAAACTCAAGACTCACTTCGTTCGTCTTTGAGTCCACAGGTCCAGACTCAAGACTCACTTTGTTCGTCTGAGTCTTCAGGTCGCTCGTTAAAAAATGTCGCTTCCGACACTCACTCCATACCACTCACTACTAACCACCAACTTACTCTTTGTCTTCTCCTTCGCCATGGCCTTGAAGTACGCCTCGACGCTCTTTGAATCTCTCTTCAGATCATCAGCCCACACACACTCCACTCCTCCTTTCTCTTCCTTCTCGACGAGGTCCTTTGCCGTCTGCCAGGAGAACCGCACCACGGGCATCCAGCCAAAGACCTGGTCCACGTGACTTTTGAGCCACACCGACGTCTTGGGGTCGCTGGGGTAACCGGATCCCCAGGTTCCTTCGCTGAGATCATGTGACTTGAGGTCCATGTCTCGGGTCACTTTGGCACAAATGGACGCCGCAGAAACAATGGGGAACAGCGAGTCGGCCTTTTTGGTCACGGTGAACTTGATGTGCGGGAACTGTTTGCTCAATTTCGCACTGTAGCTTGCAGGAGGACCCACAGTGTCGATATACGCCTCTGTGAGCAGCACTCCTCGGTCCAAAACGCCCTGGATCAACGCCATGGTGGTATCATGTGCCTGGTCGTTGAGATTGTACACGCCTCGAGACATGGGCCGCAGCATGGCCGAGGAAATGTCCTGAGCCGTCATCGAGGTAGTGCACCATCCGAGATGTTCAACCAGCGTCTCATCGCAGCAGATTTCTCGCATCAGAGAAGATCTTTTTTCGGCAGTCAGAGTCTTGGAATCGGCAAACCCGGTCTTCGTCAGCTCCGCGTCGGCAAACTCCTTGGTACAGTAGGCTAGTCCGTACACCATGGAGCCCAAAACCGGACCTCTTCCTGCTTCATCGACTCCTAGAACGCAGGGTTTATGGGGGTCACTGGAAACGCCTCGGGGAACATCGCTGTAGTGGGTATGTGTCGAGTGGCGTTTCTTCTCGGGCACAGAAGGCGGCACAAACTCTTCAAAAGGCGTTTCAACGGTCATGGTAGTGGAGAAAGTTGACTAAATTAAAAACGCGTCGAGATGTGAAAAACGCGTTGGGTGCGTCTGACATGCAGAAGGAGGAAAGGCTCTGGAGGTGGTGGAGAAGAGGTGGAGATTAGTGGAGTATATGGGTGTGTAGAGGGAGTGTGGGTTGATTGATTTCTGCGTTTCTGGAAACTTTTGGACACTTTTGGTTCTTCCAGATGGTGCTGTTCTTGCCAGGGGTAATAGTTAAGTAAGAGCTTAACTACTGGAATCGATGTAGTTAATGTAGTTATTCATTTGGAGAAGGGGCAACAATAAGATGATCTGAGAGTCACTGAGAGGGCTTTTATCTGTCGGATGATTCGACTCTCAGAGGATTATCTCTCCTGAAACATCGTATTTGAACCCCTAGATGATTTTTACCCTAAGTAGAGCTTAACAAAAGTGTACTCATTAGGGGTGAACATTGAAGACGCTCTAGATTGTCGAATAATGATGGAAACAACATCTGATTTTGGCTGTACTAGTATTTGCTGCACTATAATTAGACCTAGCTACTTGCTGACGTTCATTGTATCTCAGCCACTCAGTAAATGCATTCTCATGAGTCTCATCCTCAACATCACAACATATCGTCATACTGTCTAGAACAAACAAGAGCAATGTAAGCTATAGACACCAACCCATAAAGTACCTGATGAATAAGCTATAGCCAAAATTTGTGCCATAAAGTACCTGGAAATTAATGATTAGGCGAGTAGTCTTGAAAGCTTTATGAGCTCTTTCCAGTGATTCCAGAACCTCTCTAGAACCTCTCTAGAACCTCTCTAGAACCTCTCTAGAACCTCTCTGAGTTGTCTCTCTTCCCTTTTGGCAAAATGTCTTTTTTGACGTTGTTACCAGTCTTACTAAGACCAGGGTTAGTCAGGGTTAGTCAAGATCATCATTACTATTGTTAGAGGAATAACCACCTATTCTCAACTACACTTCCATTCAACTCCAAGTCTCATTCAAACTTCTTCTATCAAAAGTCTCCATATCCTTGTCCTCAAACACCCATAATATCATATCATTCTATATACATACCTGACCTCTAGACAAGTCAACATTTCACCCTCTTTCTCACCCTCAACTACCGTTCGACTTCGTCTCACGGTAGTTCGTCTCACGTAGTTCACTTCGCCATCTTCAAACCAGCAAAAGGAATCACCTGCTGAATCGTTTTCGCTCCCGTGATAAACATCACCAGCCGATCAATACCGATTCCACAACCAGCAGTAGGAGGAAGACCCCACTCCATGTCAGTCACATAAGACGCATCCTGCACGTGAGCCTCGTCGTCAGCATGCGCATCACGTGACTGCTGCTGGCTCACAAACTTGTCCATCTGCGCAAACGGCGAGTTTTCCTCCTCGTAGCCGTTCGCATACTCCATGCCGCCAATAAACAGCTCGAACCGCTTGGACAGAGCATAGCCGTCACGTGACCAAGATTTCGCCAGCGGCGACATCAGCTCCGGCTGATTAGTAATCAACAGCACCTGGCCCGACTTTTCCACGTACTCTGCTGCCAGTTCGTCCCACATTTTCGCCGGAGACAAAACAGACGGGAGCTTCAAGCCCAGCGACTTGTACATGCTGACTAAGCTATCGACGTCGGTCAGGTCACGTGGCAGCTGTTGTCCCGATTTCTCCTCGATTGTCTTCAGAAAGTCCACGTGTTTGATCCCCCTTTTGAACTCTTGCAACCAGGGAGTTAGTCTTTCGGCGTAACTGGGATGCTTAGTAATCACAGCTGTGAGCAGACCCACAAAAAACTCCTCCAGTGTATCTGTGAGATCCTTCAATTCTGCGTATCCCCAGTAAAACTCGCAAGTCGTGAATTCCGGGTTGTGTGTGGAGTCTATGGACTCGTTTCTGAACGAAGGACCGACTTCAAACACTTTGTCGAACCCAGAGATGACGAGTCTCTTGAGCCACAGCTCTGGAGCGACTCTGAGAGCGATTTGCGTCGGTTTTTCTTCTTTTTCCGACTTTCGCTTCTTGTGTCTCGTCAAATGGTTGGATTCCGTCATGAACGGTCGAGCCGAAGCTCCGCCAGCCACATCACTCAGAATCGGAGTTTCCACCTCCAAAAAACCTCTGTCGGAAAAGAATTGTCTTACGTAAGCAATCACAGTGGCTCTAGCATAGATCATTTCTCGAGACTCGGACGACGTGGAAAAGTCCACCACACGGTTGGCGAGCCGTCTGTGCACGTCGTCGGACTGGTTGCTGGGCAACGGATGAAGACAGGGAGTCAACAGTTCAGCTGGACGCACTGCAATCAGAGAAAGCTCGCCAGCAGGCGTTCTTCCGGGAGTTCCAGACACAGAAACGACGTCGCCGGGCCGGAAAAGCTCGACCGCGTCGTGGAATTCCTGCTTAGTCAGCTCGGGTTTCATGGCGTGCATTTTGACCACGGTTTGGACCTTGGTTCCGTCCTGGACGAGATCCATGAAAACGAGCCCCTTGGAAGCCCGCCTGAGCTTGGTGACCCGGCCTCGTACAGTCACGTGACTGGGGTGAGGCTGGTCGAGGGTCACGTGATCGAATTTCTGTTTGAATTCGTTCAATCGGATCACGTTATCCTTTTCTTCCTTGACCTGTTGGAGAAGCGGGTACCATGTTTTATCGTTCTTGAGGTCGTCGGAAATGCGCTGTTTTCGGTTGGCGAAGTCCGCCGCCTCGTTGGAGTAACGTCTGAGATTTCCGAGTCTCAGCGGTCTCAATTGGACCTGTGACACTCGTCGCAACTATTGTTAGCAAGGTGAGGAGTGCAGTTTGGCGGTTTTTTGGAGGTCAGAGAGAAGATTAGAGTTTTTCGTCTTTCTGAGCTCAAAAATCTCGGTCACGTGGTCATTGTTCATCCTAAAAGATGGCATGACAGCGTCTGTACTCACCATTATCAGGTTGTGTTGAGAGGTTGAATCTTTCCATGATGACTTATTAATGCTGTGGTATTTTGAAACTTTATTATTTGTGAGCCGCACGAGATGGGAAATTGGGAAGCCTCTGGTGGTGTGTAGGGGAGGTGTATTTAGAAGAGGAGTTGTAGTTTAGTTGAGGGCTCACGTAGTACCTGATTTAGATTCTGATCGAAGATTTCAGAGCATTTCTTGCGGAGTTGAGGGGACTCGGTTTAGTTAGCAATATGCTAACAACTTTATAGTGGTACTTGGGAAGGCTTAACAAAACATAATACTCTCTGAGAAGAGAAATTGACGCCTCTGAGCTTTGGAAATTGAAGGGTAGTTTTTGTTAGACTCAATTAAATTAGTGGACACTCTTTTGTCAACCAAAATTTGTGCATTAAAGAGATTTGAAGTGTCTTCAGTGTATCATCTATAAGTTTTGTCTTGATTTCCAAGAACCTGTAGTTCTGTGGAAGATGTTTTGTTACATCTTCTTTAGCAGACGAAGAGCTATCTCCTGACTGTCTTTTATAACCTGGATGTCAATATTCGTCTTGTTTATAGCTTTTACCATTTGGATTACATAATCATTACGTAATGCTTACTAATACGGGTTAATTAATTTGAATTTTTTAGAATATGATTAAAATATGTAAAAAAAATTCAAAACTTGTGGGGACCACTTTGTGAGAACAATCTACTTTCAATATCTAAAAGCCAGTCCATTGTTTCTACACAGACAACTCTTGTGAGTGTAGCAATCGCTTCGCTCTTGCTACAGTACAACTCTAGTCGGTGTAGCAATCGCTTCGCTCTTGCTACCTACTCCTGTTACGATATATTACTATACAGTCGTGTAGACAACCGCCATAACCGCGATCTTACTGAGCTCGCTGCTCCTGGGACACAGGGGCGCCAGCTCCTCCAAGGGTCTTTCGCAGCTGGTGCTTGACGGTGACCCAGGTCTGCTTCACCTGAGGAGGCACGGCGGGGTGGGACAGCAGACCGTCGACTCGGACCTCCCAGGAGCCGACCACCGATCGGGTGAACAGAGACTGGGCGTATCGCAGTCGCAGGAAGACAAAGAAGATGATGAGCTTGATCCACGAGCCTCGCTGGAAGGTGATGGCCTTGACGATGAGGCCCAGGAACATCATGAACTCCAGGTTGGCGGCGGTGAACATGAACTTGTCGTTGTAGGTCTTGACAAAGTTGTCAATCTGCAGCGACAGGCCGGCGTTGCCGGGGTAGCCCAGGGCAGGCAGAATGAAGCCTCGCACGTAGGTCAGCACGTGGAACAGCGAGAAGATGGCAAAGGGCAGGAAGGTGCCGTAGGTGGGCTTGCTGACGAGCCACAGGAAGGCGACAAGCAGGTAGGTCACGTTGTCGTCTCGAGCCAGAGTCTGGGGGTTCAGAGGCTTGCCCTTGTAGGTCTCAAAGATGATGATTCCAAAGGTGGCAATCACGGCCAGGAAGATTTCTCGGTACCAGAAGAGAGAGAACTTGCCGACTCGGAAGAAGGGGAGGGTGGCAAGCACGTAGAAGAAGCATCCGATGAGGACGAGGAGGTGGCCTGGGTTAGTGGGAGTTAGTGAACTACGCGCAGCGTAGTGAACGAGCGGACAACATCCAATAGCGAACTATGCGAAGCATAGTGAGCGAGAACCGAATAGAAAACTATTCGAGAACTATGCGAAGCATAGTGATCGAGACCTAGTGGAACAATCAATTGAGAACGATGCTTCAGAGAACGAGAACTGAATGAACCATGGAGCATAGTCTATAGTGAACTGTGAACGAGAACTGAATGAACACCTAATAGGAACTATGCATTTCGGTAGTGAGGTAGACTCAGAGAACGCTCAGAAATGATAGAGACTCAGAAGTGAGACTTCAGTATCGTCTAATCCAGACTCACAGCTTCAATTGATAGGGTCAATTGAACTCTATGATTGAAATGTTCTCGTAAGATATCCACTCTTCAGGTATCCACTCAGTTCTCCAAAGGTCACTCAGATGTCAACTGGGTAAATCAACACAACCATCCATAGACATCAGACTGACTACTATGGTTGAGTGGGTCATGGAGGGGCGACAAAAAGCTGATTACGTAACCACCTTCTTGTCACCTCTTGTGTTCCCCTCTTTTCTTGTCATCATGTGACTGTACATGGATAGTGCATGTGATTGGAAATGTGGAAACAAGAGGAATTGGGGTTTTGAGGTGTCAATTGATTAAGGTGGTGTTGATAAAGAGACAATGTTGAGATGGTGATGTAAAGTGTTGTCATTGAGCCTTAACAATGACACAACAGAGCACAGAACATCAGAACACACAATTCTTGAACACAACTCCACACACAACTCTTGAACACCACAAAACAGCTGACACTCCGAGTTCAATTCCTCATTCTCTTGGTAATCCTCATTCTTTGAATCTCATCCCTTCTCATGAGTATCCATCCTCACTCTCTCATTCCTTCAATCTCTCTCTCAGAGCTGAATGACTCTCTCTAGGAGGTTAGTACTTACCGACAAACCAGATGAACTGGGGGGTCTGTGTTAGTATATTATTGAGGTTGAAGATAAGCTGGTTGTTCAAGTAGCGACATGGCCAGTCATAAGCATTCACATTGAGGCTGTGACACAGTGACAGAGTAGAACTTGTCATAGCTCAATCATAACAATTGACCAATGACAGTTGGCTTCTCCTTCTATCACAACATGACTCACGTCGTTTCCCCTCTTGCCACCGAATAAGGTATTTCACATAAGAGCACCTTGACACTGAAGGGAAACTTGACATGAAGGACTTCACAGGTGGTGAAAGCCATTCACAGCTCAAAGGCATGTTCAATGGCTAACAACCGCAGGCTGATTGTCGTTATCGCAGGACATGGACAGTGAGTGCCACCATGACAGTGAGCGTTCATCATTCAACCATGAACTGAACTCCTCGCTTCGCTCGAAGTTCATTCACAGCTCAATGACATACTCAATGCCTCACAGTGGCAATGTCGTTATCGCAGGACAGCGACAGAACGGTGAGTACAATCATTGTGCAATCTTCAAACAATTCGCTTCGCTCATTGTTCCATCTTCTGAACTCCTCGCTTCGCTCGAAGTTCAGGTCACAGTCCAGTACTGTAGTCGCAGCATTCGCTACGCTCATGCTGCTTTACTCACCTTAAACAGAGGCTCAAGAGCCTGCACAAAACCCTTCTTCTGTCCAGTGGAAGAAGCACCGGGAGTGGCACTGGTATGTCCAGCAGTACCGGCAGTGCCAGTAGCATGGGCAGTACCAGCAGTACCGGTGGTTCCAGCGTGGGGAGGCTCGGAGACGGGGGTAGACATTGCAAAAGGTGTTTTAACGCTTGGTGATGTCGAGATGTCAAGATACGAAGAAGGCGGCACCACCGACAAGAGACTTCGCTTGGGACCATATGCACCGCAGTAGCAAAAAACAAGGTTCTAGCTGTAGCAAGGAAGTGCAGCAAGAAGCGAGAGCAAGCCGCAATCGAGGAGGCAAAAATGGGGCAAAAAAGAGGTATTGGGGGGGAAAAAGTTGATGCCGGTGATTATGTAATCGGTTGCCGCGGCTCAATCGCAGCCCGCCTATTCAGCCAGATACACACTTCAGCCCCCTCTTTAATCCCGCTAATTGGTCCGTCCTTACGTGGAAATAATATTAGCGCCATTGTGAGTCTATTTGCAAACAATGGCGGTGTGCATTGCTCACGCGATGACCAGCGTGAAAGCAACGTGAGCGGGTGTGTCTGTGGCAGCAACGTAAGGCGGCGGGAGAAGCGTGGGTTGTTTTGGGGATAAATTGGGGGTGAATTGGAGGTGAATTGGAGGTGCTGGGAATTGTTTGGATTTTTGGCGAATTGATTTATTTCCAGAGAAAATGCGAGTTTATTTGGAGAAAATCGAGGAAAATGGATTCAAGAGGGAACTTGTTGGAATGACGTCAAGTGCAAGGCAGCTGTGGTTGAAGTGCTCAGACAAGTCTGCCAAAGTACTTACAAGTATGTACTCATCTTGCCAAGTCTCTAGTCTCTCAAAGTCGACTAACGTATTTTGAACCACCGACTCTTGGCTTACACTTGACACTACAATTGGCTGCTTAGACTGCTTCTCTAACTTCTCTCTGCTTCAGAGGTTCTATTGGAGCCACGATAACGAGCACTGAGATTACCAGTAACCATTAAAACATCACCAACTCATTTACAAGTGCTGTATACCCTCCCCAGTTACACAGAACCAACATCATCACTCAGCCTCTTATTGCTTTCCTTCAGCCTCTTCTACAACTCATCGCAAGGCTACCAGTCTCACTTTCGAGCTAAAGTCCATGTCGCCATTTCCTCTCCTTCCACTCTATACGCTGCCTCCTACCAAGGTCAATCTTCGTCTAGCTTCTGATACCAAGCCAAGATGATAGACAAGAGAAGTAGCACGTGGTGAGAAGGGGCATGGATAAAGCACATCGCGTAGATGCATTCACTTTTCGACAGATACTTGTAGATATCACGAGTACGTACCGTACCCTCTAGCTGACATTTCCCAAAGTAGCAACTCCACCTTCTTGCACTGACGTCATCCCCATCTCTACTGCTTTTGTCTCACAAGAACGTTTCGAGCGTTACACCAAGTTACTGAATGTACCTACTTGTATGTACTTCACAAGCTCAAAACAACAGTCCAATCTTTCACTACACACCAACTAGATGTTGTCCGCTCGTGACCTACGGCCACTCGCTTCCGTACTCACTTCCGTGTTAATCTCCCATCCATTACCTTATACATCTCACTAGAAAAAACAAGCATTAAGCATCTTCCTTAGCTCCCCCTGTTAACTTAGCAGACCGAAATCAGGCCGCCTACGACCGGAGGAAACCCTTCTTGGGCTTTCTGTCGTCCTGGGTGTTTCGGCCGGCCTCGAGCCGCGCCTTTCGCTCCTCCAGCTCCAGCCTCTGCTTCTCCAGCTGGTCCTTCATCTCCTTGTGGCGCGCAAACAGCTCGGCCTCGGACCGCTTGAGCTTCTGCTCCTTCTCGGCCACCTTTTGCTGGAACACGGACTTCATCTCGGCCTCCATCTTGGCCAGCTTGGCGTCGTGCTGTGTTCGCTCCTCCTCCTGGCGCAGCGCGGGGTTCACCTCCCGGAACACCGAGTGGTCCTGCTGGATGCCCAGCGACGACAGCTTCTCGGTACGGTAGTTTTCGTACAGCGTGTGGGCCGTCTTCTCCCGCAGCTCCTCGAGGTAGTTGCGCACCAGCAGCTGTCGCAGCTTGACAAAGTCGCAGTGCTCCTCGTTGTCCACCTCAATCACGCCCCAGGGGTACGACCGGCCCCGCACGGTTCGGCCGTCGGCGGTCTGCACCTGCTGGGTCGAGCCGACAATGGCAAACGGCACCTTGCTCATGATCTCGTGCGTCTCGGTCACGGACTCGGCGTCGTCGTTCTCGTACTGCGGGGGAGCAAAGATGTCAATCTCCTGGTGCCGGATGTCAGCCAAAATGCGTCGCTTGAAGTTCTCAATCTCCTCGTCGGTCAGCGTATCGGACTTGGCAATCACGGGGATCAGGTTCACCTTCTTGTGCAGCTTCTTCATCACGGTGATGTCCAGCGGCTTGAGCGAGTGGCCCGTGGGCTGGATGAAGTAGACGCACGCGTGGATCCGGGTGTCGTTGATCGACGTCCGGTTCACCCGGTTCTCCGCGTCCAGGTAGTTGTCGAACCGCTTGTCAATGTAGTCCACAATCGTCTTCCACGAGTCGCTGTTGTTGACAAAGTCGCCAAACCCGGGCGTGTCGATCACCGTCAGGTGCAGCCGCACGTCGTTCTCCTCAATGTCCTTGGTCACCGACTGGATCTCCACGGTCTTGGGAGGCTCGCCCGCGGGGTCCTTGCGCGGCTTGGGCGGGTACAGGTCGTTGTTGAACAGCGTGCTCACGAGCGTGGACTTGCCGAGGCCCGACTCGCCGACAATGAGCACGTTGAGGTTGAACCCCTTCTTGATCGACTTTCGGTGCCACTGGTTGGGCAGGTTGGCGAACCCGACGTAGCCGCTCAGCTTCTTGCGGATGATGTTGGTCTCGGGCAGCGCCGATGACACCGCCGCGTTGCTGCCGAGCGACTTGTCGGTCGTGGGCTCCAGCGCCAGGGGGGCAATGGAGGGAGCCAGCTCCGCGACCTTGGCCTCGTCGTGGATAGGTTCTGTGTTAGAGAAGGGTAAAGAAGAGAAAAGACCGCGTAGAAACGGACTATAAAAGGGCTAGAAAAGGAAACACAAAAGGGGCGGTGTGGGGAGTCCTTCTGGGGCGAGCACAAGTGATTTGAAAGCATTTGAAGGTCAAATCACGCGTTATTGGATTGGTGGCTGTGTCCCCTGATGTGATGTGTCCCTGAGATGTGTTCCCTGTATGAGATGTGGTAATGTCTGTGAATCCAGGCAGTGGCAGACTAGAGACAGTCTACCACCCACATCACCACCCACCCACACCACCTGTCCACTCATCTCCATCATGTCCAACTCGCACAAACACACGTAGAACATGACGACACAACATAACGACACAAACAGAAGAAAGGAGATAGCCACAGTCTCACAGCCGAGACCACAGCCCCATCGTCCCTCTCTCCTTCAATTTCCCTCACCTCCATTTCCCCCCACCATCTGTGTCATGTCCTCATCCACCTCTTTTCTTACTCCTTCCTTTTTGTGTCCCCTGACGCAGCTCGTGTAACTCTCGCTGGAGTACTTATAGCTGCGATTTCCCCCCGCTGCTCTCTTACTCACCAATGTCACTCATCATTTCAGCCATGGCGAAATGTTGTTTCTGTCGTGGGTCACTCTGGGCGTTCTTCAAAGGACTCACAAGAAGTGATGATGAGGTGTGTGTGGTGGTCTCTGGAGCGAGGTGGTTAGGTTAGTTCGTACGTGTCTGTCCCAAACCTTAACGAAATTAGACTCACACGGGGCTACCACCAAAAATAACCTTTTTCAGAGCAGATGAAGAATGCAGGGGAGAGGATAGGGGGTGAGAGGTAGATGAGAGTGGAAATCACGTGACGGAAAGCAGTCCGTGGCGTGTCACGTGAAAGTAAACACAGTCACGTGATTGCACGTCTGATTGGCGAAAAAAACAACCAAATTCTTCTGCGGAATTGCTTCTTTGACTGTATTTACCACTAGCACCTCTCATCAACTTACCCTCTCTTAATTATACCCACGTTTGACAGCTTACAGGCCAGCGGGCGTAATAGTGGGGTAAAAGTGATTTTAAAAGCTGCATTTGATTTGTCGTCTCCGGGGGATCACAATGGTGCTTTTAAATTCGCGATATCTCCACTACATCGCTTTCTATCAGCTATCCAATCCTGCATAGTCGTGTTTCAGATTAGACTAATAGGGGTTGTCTTAGAAGAGGTTAGGAGTATACAAGGCAGTTCTTATGTTAGATTGATTAGTCAGCGGTATTGGTTCTGTTCATGTCAGCAATGTCACCTATTGCTCTGATTTCGCACAAGTCGTTTAGAATTAAAGAGTTGGAAAAAAAAAAAAAAAAAAAAAGCCATTGCAAGAGTGATATGAGATGTAGAAAGAACAGTTGAGCTGATGAATGATATGAACAGTTGGTGTTCCTTGAAGTAGTTACTCTTCTACCTGTAGAAGAAGCTATGAAGCTTCGAATCGGAGCTGTCTTTGGTCATCTTTATAGAGGTCTGAGTATGGAGCTATAAGGTGAGGACTAGAGATACCATCTTGTAGAATATAGAGACTTGGGAAATGCTATAAAGATGTGTATTGCTCCATTCCGTATTCTAGAGTCAATTGAGCAAATGCATGACTTCCTAATCATTTCTCATCCGTACTTGGACCGATGAGTTGTGCTCATATGCTAATGTTAACAATAGCCATATTTAATTACTTTGGATATTTGTTGGGAGTTGTTAAGAAAATACCCCAACCTTTGAACGTTCCTAGCTCGCTCAGTATTGGTGCAATTGATACGGGAGTTTGTTCATTCGAACAGTGAGCTATCAACGAAGTACGTTAACACCATCCTAAACATATTACCTCCCAATATCGCCATTGAGTAGTACACGCCTGAGTAAGCATATCAAGCAAGTCCAGCAACGTACCATTAGAACGTCAGAAACAAGCACCAGTCGTTAACGAACAAAAAGATACGATTCCATAACATCCTGTCACGTGACTTCCCACCTCACCAAGTATTTCCTTTATGTGCCACCTCTTTGACACCCATCAATTACACCCCACCTTTTTCTTTTAAAGTTCCATTAACTGACGCGTTTTGGAACACGTTTGAGATTTATTTACATCACTTTGCAACACACTCTGAAATGACGTACAGCGCTGAAATCGAGCAGTTGGTGGCTCTGGGCTCCAAGGCGTACGCTCTCAAGCACTTTGAGAGTGCCACCGAGACTCTGGGCCAGGCCTGTGAAAAGTACAGCGACGAGACTGGCAAGGAAGACGGTCACTTGCTGTTTCTCTATGGACGAGCTCTTTTCCAGGCCGGAGTGAGTTCCTCGAACGTTCTTGGCGGTGGAGACAATACCGGCGAGACTGCTCCCGAGGAGATTGAGGCTCCCGTGAAAAGTTCCGGCGCTTTTCAGTTTGAGGAGGCTCCCGAGGAGGTTGAAGAAACTGAAGAGGTTGAAGAAGTTGCTGAAACTGAGCCTGTCAGCGAAGGAAAAGGAAAAGAAAAGGCTGAAGAAGATGATGAGGACGAGGAGGAGGAAGCCGAGGAAGTCGCTCAAACCGATTTTGAGGTTGCGTGGGAAGTCACCGATCTGGCTCGAAAACTGTTTGAAGATGAGCTTGCTGAAGACGGGATCACTTCCGAACGAACCACAGAGATTGAGAAACAGCTGGCCGAGGTGTACGACATTCTGGGCGAGATTTCGCTCGAGTCCGAGAACTTCAACCAGGCCGTTATTGATCTCGGAAGATCTGTAGAGCTCAAGGACAAACACAACGAGTTCCAGTCAACCGTCATGAGTGAGGCACACTACAAGTACTCGCTGGCGCTGGAGTTTTGTCCCGAGGACCCGGACAACAAGCAGAAGGCCGTGGATCAGATGACGCTGGCTATCGACTCTGTCAAGAAACGAATTGCCATGACCGGCGAAAAGGACGACGATCTGGTGTCGGACCTGGAAATCCGACTCAAGGACCTCAAGGCCATTGCCAAGGGCCAGGCGGACTTTGACGCCAAGAAACAGGCCGTGATGGAGGGCATTCTGGGTAATTCTTCAGATGATGTCGTCAAGAACATTATGGCTGCTGCTGGCGTTTCGGGAGACGGAAAACAGGTGAACGACCTGTCTGGCCTTGCTGTGCGAAAGAAGGCACCCAAGCGAGTGGCCCCAGTGGCTGTGGAAGGTGGTTCTGGAGAGAAGAAGGTCAAGACTGAGGAGAAGGACGAGAAGAAGGACGAGGAGAAGAAGGAGTGATTTTGAGGGCCTAATATGGCTCATAGGCTTTGTGCTACGTGTATAATTAATAGTTATTTTATCATAAATGAGTAGTTTTGGTGATGTTGTTGTGTTCTCAGGTATACCGTTGTTTAGTTGAGAATTGTTGACGTCTAAATCTTAGTTATGATTTTGTTAGCCGTGTATTGCATAGTAACATTTGCAGTCTGAACGTAATGTAAGTGGTGTGGATTCCAGGACTTCACCATCAGAGTCAGGAAACAAAGGGGAACAATTTGGTGGTATTGGAATTATGTCATCTTTACTGTGGAGTATTTTGTGGAGTGCTCAATATTGTCACATAGTAAACAGGAGAGGCTCAAGAACTTTTGATTCAGACATGCTAGAATATATCCGAGAGTTGCGTTAGAATCTCCTCATCAAGAGCTATCTTTTTAATATATTTTCATTTCCTGAACTTGTATATTCGTGAATTCAGTGTTTTCCCTTCCTGTGATTACGTAATCAGCTGACTAATTTCAGAGCCGCACGGTAAATAGGCCACTTTTGAGGACCACTCAGAGTGACGAGTTTTTGAGCTACAGAGAAACGGAGACATGCAATTGAATCCTCAAGTCATTTTTAGTCAATTTCCTTTCCCATTTACCATCAGTCTTTCAGGTAGGCTTTCGAATCATCAATCGTTCTTTCAAGTAAACTAGTTGGAAGTCCCAAGTATGAGGCAGCATTCAATGAACAAGAACATATCATTTAAAACAGGCTACAGTAGAGACATTTCATTAGAAACACCTCTAATCTGCTCACCAAGATATCACTATTAACACCATATACTTTGCTATCGATTTTACATCCTCTTCATATTGATTACGTAATCACTTTAATCCAACTATGATGATAGTTGAGTCAACACAATCATCAGGTGATCAACACTTTGGTCGGACTATTACATCATCAATCCTTCCGATCTTACAGTTGTCTCTTAGTGCTGATTGTAAATTCGTTTTAGTTAACATTTGTTGACTTTGGAAACTTAGTTAGAATTTACTTGACTTTCAAATAACGTTCACATACATCTGTCATGCACCTTTTGAAATATATTTCCTTCCCATACTTCCCTCTTCACCTCAACATGTCAGCCAAAAGCGAGTCTCGAAGCAACAAGGCCGCCAAGGTCGAAGAGCCCAAGAAACGGCGGCGAAAAAAGGCCCGAACCGCCGAAATCTCCGACTCGGACTCCTCAGATAGCGACTCAGACGGAGTGAAGGATGAGGACGAGGAGGAAGAGGAAAACATTGAAGAAAATGCTGACGATGGAGACGTGGAAATGATGGAGTTTGAAAAGGGTGACGTGGCCGGAGTTTCGGATACCATGGATATCCCTACCGAGCTGCAGTCGTTGCCTGCTGACTCAGCCAACCCGGAGTTTCAAAAGTTTTACATGAACCTCGTGACCAACGAGTTTGGCAAGGATATGGACGATTTGCGAACCGGCGATACGTTCAACGGGAACACGTTGGGACTGTTGGTCGATGCGTTGAAGCAGGGTGTTAATGTTTTTGATGAAAAGGTGCAGAGGGAGGTGGTTGAGCAAAAATAGCAGTTATGAGCGAGTTATGAGCGAGTTATGAGCGAAGCGAATGACTGCGAATGACTGCGAGTGACTGTGAATGACTGCGAGTGACTGTGAGTGACTGTGAATCACTGAGGATTGCCAAACTGCGAAAAATTTGTGAAAACTGGAATGACTCTACTGGCTAGAGGAAATCAGTTACCTCAGGTTTATGACTCTATGGAGAGACATGGTGGAGGTCCAATATTCAAGTCATGAGCCAAGTAATGTCTGGAATGACTTATCTCACTGGTCATGAACGCAAGGAGGATATGTATTTAATGAATGTTTATATTGACTGAAAGTCAGCCTTAGTTATGAGAATAACAGAAGGAAAAAGACAGCTGGATAGTATCATGTTGCAGAGCACTTCTGACTGTAAATCGATAATGGTGGTGATTCAGAAAGGTCTCTTAAGTATATCTTGTAGTTCTTCACCTTCACCATTCAAATACACAAAAACAACAAATAATGAGCCAGTAAGAAGACCCAAAAGTGCATAATGACACGAAAATCAAGAAAATCACAACAGGTACAGAAATCGAACATATTACTCGCCATTTCCAATATATCTGATCCTGTTGTGATTTTCTTAATCACCATCTTCGTAGGACAAAGTTAATGCGTTTGTCATGCAGGGACGAAAAAAATGTGAATACGAGATGAGAGGAAAAAATGACAAGAAAAATACAACCAGAAGGCAAAAAGAAAGAGGACGACAGGACTCGAACCCGCAGCCTTTGGAGGACGTCGTTCAGAAGAACCGAAATCCAATGCGCTACCATTACGCCACGTCCTCATTTTTTCTTGATTTTTCGGAAAAAGTGGCCACTACTATGGTATGAGTGATGACTAAGCCGGCGGAAATTTGTTATATCTGATATGTTTTGGATTGTTTGGTTTCAGTTGTACTTGTCGTTTTGCAAACATCCCAAATTTCTGGAAATGACTAAATCGAGCTTCCTGGCTTGAATATTGAAGATATTTCAAATCTGAATCAATATATATATTCTCCGTAGCGTTAGCTTCAGAATGATATACTATTCATAGTGTTTCTTCTTTTTCCTGAGTATATTTGAGTCTCCTGTTTCAACATATGAAAGCTACGTTGAGTGACTGAATAAGACCATACACGTACTACGGATACTACAAACAAATAATTACGTCATCAACCCCTTTTCATTAAATAATTACTGACTTTTCTTCTTATTTCCTCTTCAAACGGCCATCTTTTGACCCTTTCCGAGGTTCCAGTAGAAGAAGAGAAACGCAATGGCGAAAGCTCCTCCTGCTGCTGAAATGCCGACAAACGGCCAAATGAGATGAGGATCCACCAGCGCGGGAGTGAGTCCGGTCTGGATGGCGGTGCTGAACGCCGACATGAACAGCAGCAGAGCCATGACGATGGACCGCATGTGAGTGGGTGCCAGAGAGTATGCCAGTTCGTACGAGGTGGTGATTGCAAAAATCTCCGACAGAGCAGTGCACACGTAAGGAAACACCTGCCACCAGATGGTGATGGGAGCCACTCCCTTGTCGCACTGGGTGGCGTAGTATCCACAGGGCGAAGTTTCGTAGATTCGCCATTGCAAGATGGCTCCAATCATGGGTGAGAAAGCAGCCAGCATGAAACCCAGAAAGATACGGAAAGACGCTCTAAAGTTGATCTTGTACTTTCTCAGGAGCGGGTAAAGGCCGTAGTTGACGATAGGAACAGCCACGATGATGGTAATCGGGTTGAAGTTGTTGAGAAGATCGTTGGGCACTCCGTTGGTGATCATAGAGCTGCCCTGAGAGTTGGACAGAGCTCCAATGCCGCCATCGTTGATAAAGTAGATGGGGAAGAAGAGGAAGAAGCGGGTGGCCTTGAGGGTGGCCCAGACGTCGGTCTCGAACTTCTCCGAGTACGTGGACTCTTTTTTGAACAGTCGCTGGTAGATGACTCCCACGAAACCGGCAATGAGAGAGTCTTCCGAAGCAGGAGCCTTGTAGACCTTGTTTCGGATGATGAAGAGGAACAGAGGCAGGAAGAAGTAGAGGATGGTGGGCACGAGAAAGGCGAGCCAGAAACCGATTCGTTTTTCAGCGTAGGCAGTTCCCAGACCCAGGAAAGCTCCTACGTTGATAGACCAGTAGTAGACGAGGGTCATTCGCTGGAGAGTCGACTCTTTGTCGATGACCACCTCCTCGCCGCTAGGCAGCTTCTTGACCCAGTTGTTATCTTCTCTGTACTGTTCCAGAAGCAGAGGGAGCAAGTTTGGCTTGAACAGACCTGTTCCCACTGCAAAGATCATCAGGCCCGCAATAAAAATGCCCAGAGCTGCCTTTTGGTGCTCAATGACGCCCGGAATACCGGCTACCACAATCACAATATGGCCGATTCCGCAAATAATGGTACCTGCCCAGATGGTCTTGAAACGTCCATATCTCGAATCAGCAAGATAGGCACCCAGCAGAGGCGTGAGGTAGGACAAAAACTGCAGCACAAGAGTGAGAGCCGTCGCGACTTGAAGACCCTGATCCAGAGCGCCGGCAGTCAACTGAGAACCCTTTGGAGTAGCTCCCCAGCCGTTTCCGCCTTCAGGAAGAGGAAACTGGACAAAGTTGGAAATGACGTTGGTGAGACCGTAGTAGGATCCTCGCTCTGCAAACTCCACCAGAGACAGCATGTAGGTCATGGCGCAAATCGGAGCAGCCACTCGTCTCAAAGTCTGACACTCTTCGTCTGTAGCTACTCTCAGTCCATCGGGATTGTGTTCATCGGTGTATGTTGACCACTTTTGAGAGTACCCTTGCGACACCACAGAGCCCGTTTCGACCTCGGTGAATTCAATGTCGTTTTTCTCGTCTTTGTCGATCGAGTGCGAAGAGTTGGCATCTTTGTCTCCTCGGTAGTAGAGAGTATCTCCTCTGGTAGGTTCCAGATGGTCCTCCTGGTGGTCTCCTAGGTGCTGGGTCATTGCTGAGGTCTGAGAGAGCTGTTCTATGGTACTTGGCAGGGCTATATACTGCGGTTTCACGCCGCCAAGTCGCTATCTGACAGCCACAGAGCCGTGCCAAGGGAGATCCGACGGGGTAGCATAGTACGAACAAGTAGAGAGTTCGAGAGAGTTATGAAAGAGTTAGACTATAAGATAGAGGAGGGAGAAAGTTGGCGATGTTAAATGTGGTGGAAAAGACAGGAATGAATTAGGGAAAATCAGGAGAAATTGAGAAAACCACGAAATCAATTAGTTTGCGATCATTCATTCCTTATTATTATCCATTTCCCCATTTTTCAGCTATTTCCAAATGTGTAAATAACCCTACCGCTGATACACTTCAGACGCCATTAAGCATGAGCTAGCGTTATCAGTGAAGCCACAGATACCCCAGAGATACCAGTGAGACTTGACGATTCTATAGCGATAACTGTTTTCGGTTGTTTCATAGCTGTGACGTTACCAATCCTACTGTAACATAGATAACAGATACCTGTGAGAAGTGATACACTAAAAGGACAACTTGCAACAAAATGATTTGACAACTTGCGACAATGATCAGACTACAGTACATACCTGGTACGGTACTTGTAATTGCGACAATGATCTCATACCACCGTCGATGAACCTACTCATCTATCCACGCCAAGAATTCATGCCAAGGCACGGCACTTCTCAAGAGAACGACAGAAAACGGCGATAGTGGAGCTGTTACTGGGGAAACGGAAATACGACAACAGTGCGAGAAATCTATTATCTGGCCCTTATTTCCCACTCTATCAGCCTCACTATCAACGTCTATCTCGGGGACCCACTTTTAGCACTGCCCAAAGTGTATCTTTCAAACGCCTATCGGAAGGAGAGTTAAGAGAGGTGCTAAAGTAGCAGTTTAATGCGTGACCTGAAGTGTCAGGGTGGTCAAAAAGTCGCTCAATCTTCGGAGGTTGGATACAAGTCGACTTTACAACAGGACAGCTTGAACATACAGAGGTTTTTGATTAGCTGCCAAAAAACAAGAAACAACAACAAAAAACAACATACCAGACACTGACCATGTCTACTCTATTGCTACTATCAGACCCACTGCTCGTATTATATAGTTCGCACGGCTCCAATCATGGGCCTATGATAAGCCACAGGGCTGGGGTATAATGATGCTGAGATGTACAGTACTCGTACACTTGTAACTGACATATTCGCACGTGTATGTGGCTAGTTGTCAGTCTGATTCGGACTCCGTCGATTTTGCTACTACCGGTACACTGGTGTAGTCTGAATCAGGTCTTCAAGGTTGATCTGTAGTTGTGTTATGACTTGACTCAGGTCTATGATGACGACGAATAGCTATGAAGGTGGAATGTGGGGTAAACGTGATAACTCCAATAATAGTCATTTATCCCCTTTGACCGAATGGTGACGTGTTGTGGGGTAGTTTGGAGAAGTGTTCACTTGTCTACACGATCACAATACTGGACTTCAAAGAGACATTCCTGTAACTACGGATACAGTACAATTACCTGTAGATGAATAGAGGTTAAACACAAGAGCAGTCATGTTACCATCAGGTCCATGATTTATGTCAGACTTTGGTAAGTGTCAGATTGAATCAGTACTGACCTACAAGGCCAGAAACCCTTCAATATTAGTACTGAAATGATCACCAAGAGCTGCCGAGTAAGCTGGATCTTTTGGAATTACTTTATCTCTACTACGTCTTGAGAAACGTGCTCATTTCCGTTCTGTGTAAAATAAGGTGAAGGAGTTTGTGAGTTTTTAAAAATTAATAAAGTATTATAAAATAAAATAAAATAAAGATAGCCTTGTCCCGACTCAGAGGATAGATACAAGTCCTCGAATACTCCAGACTAATCTCAAGTCCATCATATTGGTTGGTTGTTTCCAGGAGTTTCTCTGACTACAAGCTACATCTACTCATCTCATACATGATCATCAATTCATTACCATATTCCTTCACTCCTTGCCCTTGCCCTTCATATACAACTGGCCGACTCTGTGCAGAATGTGCTTCACGGCGACTCGCACCTCCAGCGACACGTCCTTCTCGAGCAGATTCAGCGACAGCTTGAAAAAGTCCTCGGCGTTGGCGTTGAACTCGCTGTCGGGGAACCGCGCGTAGTTTTGCAGCACCGACACAATGACCGGCGTCCAGGTGGAAATCACCTTTTCCTTGTTCTGGTCAAAGTCCAGCGCCGCGTACATCTCCATGAGCTCCAGGGCCAGAGGCAGAAGCTGCTTGCCAATGGCGTCGTGCTGCTCGGGGGTGGTCTTCACAGGGTCCAGATAGACCTTGAAGGTGAGATGCAGGTACGTGGAGACGGAATGCGACTCCTGCCGGAACAGATTGGGGTACTGCTTCATGAAGCCCTCCTTCCACAGCCGCATTCGCAGATCCTTGTCGGCGTTGAAGGTCTTGGAAAACGTGTAGCTCTCCTGCAGCATGTCGGTGATTCGCAGCAGCTGCTTGGTGGGGATACACTGGTAGACCTGCTCCTCCTGGAAGAGCCCCTCGACGGTGTCGATGGCGAGCAGCTGCAGGATACACTTGACGATGATGGTCTTGAAAATCTTCTGCTTGTCTGTTCGCTGGGGCTTGTCTTCGGGATCGTCGGGCTTTCGGGTGCTTTCAAACAGCTCCACGGCGGTGTTGGTCTTGAACAGCTCGCCAAAGGTGTCGACAATCTTGGCCCAGTGCTGGTCGCTGAAGTTTTTCACGTTTTCGGTGATGAGCTGCTGCAGACAGGTGGAGCCGATTCGAGACACGGTGTCGTTCTCCTGGTTGATGCAGGTCACGAGAAGATCGAGGAAACCGTCCAGCATTCGGTCCAGGGTCGAAAAGTAGTGCGTGAACAGCGCAATCATGTTTCGAAGAGCCTGGATCATGGTGGTGGACAGCCACACGGAAACGTCGTCCTGGTTGTTGAACCGAGCCATTTCCGATCGAGACTTGAGAATGACAAAGATGGGGAAGAGCACCTCGGTGCAGATGGTGTCCCACGAGTCGGCCTCAAAGCCACCGCCGTACTGAACAAGCACGTCAAACAGGTAGTTGAGCGCTCGAGATCGGACCTCCAGGTCTTCACCGGTCATGATAATGTCATGGAACGACTGGAAAACAGGCATCCACAGCCGGGGAAGCTGCTGGGGGTGGGGGACACCGTTCTCCTCGGTCTTGTCGTTGGACACGTCCACAATGATCGCCTTGAGCTGCTCAATGGCGTGAAGAGCCGTCTTTTGCGACAGCTGGTTCATGGCAATGGCGGTCAGACACTTGGTCATGGGCACAAATGCGTCCTGCAGGATGACCTCCGTCAGCAGCTGCTCACGGGCCTTTTTGACGATATCAAAGGCCGTGTTGAGAAGAGACTTGGACGAAGACGACGTTGCTGCTCCACACACGTTGAAGACGGAGATCCAGCCGGATCTAAACGCGCTCTTTTTGGACAGAAGCAGCTGCCGGATGCACTGGAGAACCATGTCCTTGACCTCTCCGCTCGAGTTCTTCTCCATAATGTACTCAAACGGCTGGAGAAAGTCCTTCTGGAACTTGAAGTGCGAGAGCTCCTCGAGATCCAGGAACCGACCAGCCAGCTGACGCAGAGAGTCCAGAGCCATGAAGACAATCATGGTGTTGGGAATAGTGCCCACCTTGTTGAACTGCGCGCCCATGACCGCCCAGATCGGAGTCCACTCCATCTTGATACGTCCCATGTTGTAGTAGGACACATCGACCATTTTCTGGAGCGAGAAAGTTCTGGGGTTCTCGTTTCCAGCAGAAGACTTGATTTCCTGCCACGACACCTCAGCCAGAGCCCGAACAAAGTCCACACAAGCGTCAACGGGCAGAGAGGCACTCTGGACGAAAATCTTGTCAGTCAGCTTGTTCAGCGACTCGGACTTGAGGGCAGCTTCAACCTCGGGAGTAAACGTGTTGGCCGCGTTGGGAGGCAGCGCTCGTCGTCTATCGAGAGAAGCTCGTCCGTGAATTCGAGCGTCGTTAATGTCAGGAATGGCAGTGGCTGAGACTCCGCCGACAATGAGCTGACATCGCTCCAGCTGCGAAACACACGTGAGAATGTCCTTCCAGCCGCGCTTCAGACCCGCGCCGTCGCTCACAGCAACGTCCAGCAGCACCTTGATGGCCTCAATGTTCTTCTGGCGCATCTCGTGCAGCTGCGACAGGGAGGTGAACTTGGCCAGCGTGTTGACAAACGACTCTCGGGGCAGCTCAATGTCAAAGAGGCAGGAGATTTTGATGGAGTACTTGATGCCATCGAGACACAGCTTGACGGTCTCCTCGTCGTCAGAGGTGTGAAGGGGGCCCGAGAGAGCGGCAACAACCGACATCCACACAGAGTCAAACATGGGCCGCACGTGCTCAAAGTGAGAAGCCACGTAGTACAGTCCAGGCTCGTCGTTGGTGGTGGACGAGCCCCGGAACAGTTGCTCGGTCTTGGAAGTCATCTCCTTGGCAGCCTTGAGATAGGCCTCCTTGTTGACGTCCTTGCCGAAACCGAGAGAGGCTGCGATACCGGTGGGCTGTTCGGCGGCCTCAAAGGCGTTGGAGATGGCAGCGTCGGCCTGCTCGGAGTCCAGCTTGATTTCATTCTTCTGAATCTCCTCGAAAATCTCCAGCAGCAGCTCCGGGGGAAGGTCGCCGCCCTCGTTGATGCCTCGGTTGTTGGACACAAAGTTTTCCGGCTTCATTCGGTTCTTGACCTTGGTGGAGTGCTGGTCCACGTTGAGCATGACCACGGAGTACGCCAGAACGTACGCTGACTCGGCGTTGACAAAGGCCGAATCGGGGTTGCCGGAAATGTACCGCTGGGCAAACTTGAGCAGAAATCGGTCAATCTTCTGGGCTTCTCCGGGGAGTCGGAAAGACTGCAGGAAGATTCGCAGAGCGTCGACATATCGCATTCCGGTAAAGTCATGGTAGTCGACGAACGCGTACATGATCTCGACGTTCTCCTTCTCGTGGCCTCCGAGATAGTCACCAATCTTGGCCTTGTCCAGTCCGTCGGTCTCAATCAGGAACTTGGCGATATCTTCCGGAGCAGAAGAGGCGACAAAGCCGGACTTGATCAGAGCCTTCATTCCCCGTTTAGGCGACTGGTTGAACATTCGAATGCCGCCCTCGAGATTGCTCTTCTGCAGCTTGAGATCTTCAAACTGCGATGGGTCGTCCACAAAGTCGTTGGGCTGGATGGACGAGAGCGACGACACGGAGGAGTGCCGGCCAGTGGGCGTGGTGGTGTCCGAGGCGGCAATCGAGATCGTGGCGCCTCCAGCTGCCGTCATGCCCTTGTGAGACCACGAATGCAGCGATCGAAGCACTGCCACGATACACTCCAATGAAGTCATTCGAAGAGCGTACTCGACGGGGTAAGGAAGCACCTCCGGGGTGTAGGACGTGCTGGTGAGGTTTGCCGAGGCCAGCTGGGGCGGCAACGACGTGTTGTAGACGGCGATCGGCTTGTGTTTCCATTCGCGGTATTGCTGCATCTGCACGGGTGTCATGACGATTCGGGCGGTCGCGTGACGCACCAGGTAGTTGATGAGCGTCTCGTAGATGTTGCCCACTCCCCGGGTGCAGTCGTAGTTGAGGAAGACCTCGACCAGCGCTCGGGGGTCGTTGCACAGCCGCGAAATGATGCCCAGGAAGTACAGCTTCTGGTGGGCCGTCGACGTCTTCATCTCGACAATGTGGAAGTAGACCTCGGTCAGCACGACGTCAATCTCCTTCTTGAACTGGCCCCGCAGGTTGGAGAGCAGCAGCCAGAAGATTTCGGCAGACAGCTCAAAGACAGCAGGCGTAATTGACGACGCGTTCTTGGCCAGCGTCAGGCAAATGTACTGTCGCACGGCGTTCACAAAGGTGGTGTTCTTGGCGGCGCCGCTGGACTTGATGACCACGTCCTTGGACAGAAACACGGTCATGTGGCTCTTGAGAATGCTGTGCACGAGATGCAGCGACAGCAGCTTGGAGCGCATCTCCTTGGAGCGAATGTCGACGGAATCCGACTCAATGTCCTTGATCGAGAGCTTGGACATTGCTCGGAAGACCAGGAAGGCGTCTTTAGCGACGATATCCGACTTGTCCTGGCCTGAAGAGGTTTTCGCCTCCATGACTCGGTCTTCATCGTCAACGTCGGCTCGGTTCAAATCGGACAAATTCAGCTTGATGTCAGAAGAAGAACCATTCGAGGACGCCAGAATGTCGGCTGTACTTTCCACGTAATCCGAGGAATTGTCCGCCGCCACAGCCTTCTTTTTGAGATTGACCTTGACCCGCTCAAACACCACGTTGACCATCTGCGAGATGGACGCCTGGGCGACAATCTGGTTCGCCTGGTAGGGCGAGGTGACGAAAATGTTGTAGCTCTGCCGGATGGCCTTGAGCAGCGTGGCACCATGGGCAATGTGCTCCTCGTTGAGAACTGCTGCCATGAGCGCCTTGACAATCTGCAACTCGACCCGCTGGTCAGTCGCATCGCCTCGATGAGCCTCACAGACACACGTGATGGCCTGCTCGATGAGCGGGATTCGCGGAGGAGGTACAATGCCGGCCTCCTCGTTGTGGGGCAACGGAGCGGGGTCCTCGAAGAAGGAGTATGTGAACATTTTGCCAATGGCGTCAAGCGCCACCACCTGCAGCTCGGCGTCGTTGCCCTGGCACACGAGCCGCATGGGCTCGAAGATGGTCTGTGCGCTGGGCTCGGAGTCTCTGTCCAGCGACGACAGCGCCTTGGCGACGGCTGTAGACAGTGCGGCGTTCTTTTTCGCCTCCTTGGAGTTGGCGATCGTGTTCAGCGAGTTTTTGATGAACACCGACGACGCCATGGACGAGCGGGTGGATCCGATGGAAGAGATGGATCCGGCGGTCGAGTGTGCTCGGGAAGGGCGGACGGTGGAGGGAGCAGCTGAGGGAGCTGAGGGAGCAGCAGAAGGAGCTCCATTTCCGTTAACTGACTCGGTCTTGGGTTCCTCAGCCTTGAGCTCTTCAGCGGGTTGCTCAGAGGTCTCAACAGTCTTGGACTCCTCCTTGACCTCCTCAGGCTCTTCCTTGACCTCCTCCTTAGGCTCAACAGTCTCAGCAGACATGTCTCCAGAGATGGGCTCAGGAGAAGTTTCAGTCTTGGATTCAGTCGTAGAATCAGAAGACTTCTCAGCTTCAGGCTTAGTCTCAGCCTCAGCCTCAGCCTCAGACTTAGTCTCGGTCTCAGGCTTCCCCTCAGTGACATCCTCGGTGTCAGCCTTCACCTCCTCAGTATCAGGCTTAGTCTCCTCCTCAGACTTGAGATCCCCCCGCTCAGCCTCCTCCACAGCCTCCGCGGTCGCGGCCACCGCGGGCTCCTCGGCCTGGGTCGTCAGATCGCCCGGAAGCGCCTCGGCCTTGGCCTCCTCGTTGGTCTCCTCCGTCTCCTTGAGATGTTCCTCCGCCTGCACGCCGTTGGTGGTTGTGGGGGTGTCAGGGGACTCTGTGGCGGGCTGGGTGTCCACGGTCTCGGCCTTTTGCGGCTTGGCCTTGTTTTTTTTACCCATGCTGTGTTAGCAAAAAGACATGGTGAACATGATGTGGTGACCAAAGATATGATATGTGCCTCATCCTTGAAGGGGTGATTTTCCATTTCCCCGCATCACCCGTTTGTGTCACGTTTGTGCCAATTCATCTCCCCTGGCTTCCTTTCCCCTCTTTCTCTCACTCACATCACAGTCTTGTGTTCTGTTCTCTGGTGTTGTGTGGAGTTAATAAGTTAATATCACCGCTTACAGTTGGGGATCCCACTTGGTGACACGTTGTACCACTTTTAGAATTCGGCTGGTGGGACTTGCAGACGTGCATGACATTAGATACGGTTCGACTGTACATGTACGAGGGATAAAATTATTGGAAAGTGAAATTTCACCTAAAGTCGTCGACAACAAAAACCACCCCAATTACCAAAAAAGATGGCCGGAAACTCGCTCAAAAAACAAGCAGCCAACAACAAGGAGATCCTCATCACCCTGTGGACCGGAACAGTCTCCATCGACGTGCTGTTTCTCTCCTCCTGGTACTTTCTCGGCAACCCCAAATCCATCATTCCCTGGGTGATTTTCACCATCCCGTCTTCCGTCGTCATGGTGCATCTCGAGAAGACCTGCCGACCCAAGTTTGACGCCCGAGGAGGCCTCATTCGCCCCGGAGAAGACCTCGCCCAGAGCGGAGTCATGGAGTACCTCAAGGACATTGTCTACGTGACCTGGATCTGCAAGTTTGTGTCTGCCGTCATGGCCTCCAACTGGGGCTTTGCGCTGTACGTCATGATCCCGCTGTACGCGGTCGTCAAGGCCTACACGCTGTACTCGGAGAACAGACCTAAGAGCTCGTCGTCAGGAAGTACTGCCAACGAGGGTCTGATTCCGAAGTCAAAGAGACAGGAGAAGATGGAGAGACGGGGAGGACAGAAGGTGACCTATAGGTCGTAATCACGATCTCAGTCGGATTGCGAAGCAATTCGACGTTTTAGTTCAGTCTCTATATCTCTCTGTTGCCATGTTATAAACACCTGAGGCATTTACCGTATATGTTGTATTGCCGGGAAAATGTATTATATTTGTTTGAAAGGAACCCGAGCGAAGCGAGGGCTACAAGATGTACGAGAAGGGCATGTAGTTGGCTAACATCTGTGAGCTGATCCGAAATCAATCTTACTGTCTTCATAGGTTAATCTGTCTTGACCCAATCATCGAGTCACTATCTCAGTTGCTCGGATTATGTGATTTCCGTTGTTGTCGAAATCAATTTGAGGAAATCACAGGAATCTGAGCAAGCGAGAATTTTGTGATTTCCGTTTTATTCTTGAATTTGAGCAACTACCGGTACAGTACTCCGTACTTGTACACCTCTTGTTGATATCAACCTAGAGCTGATCACAAGTTACTATGAGCTCGGACTATGTTATTTACGCAGTAGTCGTCTCCTATGAGCAACTACTTGGTTAACTTCTGTTTGTTGATATCCAGAGCTGGTCAGAATGCTCGGATTATCTGATTTCCGTTGTTCTTTAGTGAGTAACCACTTGGTTAACATATGTTTGTTGAGATCAACGTAGAGCTGATCTGTGACCAATGCTACTAGTAATCCGTTGTATTCTTGAAATTCAGAGAAATTATAAACCTCTGGTGTTAATGGACCTTTAAGAGCTATGGCTACATAGTTGATCTGTAATTATCACAGTCTCTGAAGTCTCATCTCACAATTTCAGTATTATATCTTTAGTTCTTGTAAGAAATAGGCTGGACATCAGACTAGTCATATATTCTCTATACCCACCTGGACGTTAATGTCAATGTTTGTTCTTCTAAATATACCACCACTAGCTTCCTCAACTATCTTCGAGTTCGCTTAACTCACCTTATATTCCTCGAGGGAGCTAAGCTTAGAAGTGAGAGTGAGCGCCTGGTATAGAGGCTAGTACTCGTACATTTCTGAGTATCGCAATACTGTCTCTGTTCTCTGTAATCTCATTAATTAGCTAAAGCTGGATAAATATACATGATCTGACGTTCTATCTTAGATCCATCAGTATTAAGCATGGTAACAGGATGTCCGCTTTGACCTTCGACCAAAGCAGTGGTTCACAGGATCTTGCCGCTTTGACCTTCGGCCAAAGCTTCGGCCAAAGCTCTACCTCGGCGCACTATTCACACCCTGCTCCAACGTATTCAAAGCCTGCTCGTAGTAAATCGGCGAATGGTCAAACACGCCTCTCCCCAGAACAAGCTCTCCGAACCGTCTCTCCACGTCCAACACCACCTTGCCAATCACCCTATTGGCCTTCTTGGTCCGTCCCTGATGCACCTCTAGCAAGACGTTGGTGGAAATGTGAATCACGCGTCCAGGAGGAACCAGTTTCTCATTCTGCATGAGCCCTCGAAGCGTCTTCGCCAGAGTCAACAAATAATCATCCTGACGGTACATGTAGGGCACTCTGCTGGTGGCCAGCTGCGCAAACAGGCGCTTCTTGGTCTCTCCAACCACTCCACGCTTCTCATCGCGAAATGCAAGGGCGATGGCTTGGAAGTCTTGCAGCATTCCGAGCGAAAGACTGGGGACAATATCGCAGCCGTAGACAACAGACGTGATGAGTCGCTCGGTAATCAGTCTCAGCTGCTCGGAAATCGTGGGGGGACACCCGTAGGTGAAACAGTGCACCCGTCGTCCTGGAGGAAGCATGGACTGCTCCGAGGTGACAAAGTCGTCCACTTCGGTGTCGTATTCTGTCAGAAGAATACTCAGCAGAGCTCCTACTCCTCCTCCAAGCGAATGACCACAGATGATCAAGCCATACTCCGGTCCCATGCCCTCCATGGCCGTCTTGATGGTGTTGAGGACCCTGCTGTTCTTCCTGATCATGCTTCGTGCACATCGCAAAATGCCATGATGAGCCTTGTACGAGGAACCGTGGATCTCAAAGTTCTCGTACTCACAGGCGAGATCCGTGAGCACGTCATCCAGCCCCCAGGTGCCTCGAATAGTCAAGACGACAGCTTTTGGATCGTGATCAACAACGATAAAGTGGTCCAGCAAAATCCCACTGGAAGTGTCAACCACTTTATCGCTATAGCTGGAGAGCAAGATCTGATCCAGAGACACTCCAGCATGATGGGCAAATGCATAGTGCTCGGAATGATGGGCTCCTGTGGTACTGAAGGGCACATCAAACCGTCCAATGCCTAGCAGTCTCATGAACGACTGTCCATAAGAGGCACTGGAAAAACGGACATATCTCGCCAGATTCTTGGTGAGATGTCCGGGAGGATAAACCTCGTATTCTCCTGTTCTGGGCACCAAATTCTCAATGCCCATTTCGGAAACTGACCTGGAGGGCACTCTGTGCGTCTGAATCGACTCTTTGATGTTATCATCCTCTCTGAACGTTTCCTCTGGGGTTTTTGATTCAGGCACGTGATCGCACTCGTGGGGTTCCAGCCGTGCAATGCCCTTTCTCTCTCTGAAAGTCTTCTCCGACTTTTCAAACTTGAGCTCGTACTTGATATTGTTGTCGTCCAGTCGCTGCCACTTTTCGTAGACAATGCGGGCGTCTCGGGGCACGTCCATATGAGGTGGGAGACGTTTGGCCACGACTTCAATCGCCACCGATCTGATACTCTCCTCGGTGAGAGTGAGCGAGTACCTGGCGTCAGGAGGAAGCAGAGCCACGGCCTGTTCCTCGTTGAAACTATCGGAGGGGTCTGAGTCTGGCAACTGCTGCGAAATCGTGACTCCGGTTTCCAGGACAACCACGTCCCACAGCAGCTGGGTCTCTGCGTCTTCGATATTGTTCCAGGTTCGCGGATGAGCGATGGAGTAGCAGACCATGGCGCTCAGCATCTCCCAGATGCCGACCTGCTGGCCCAGTTCGCGTCTCACGAGTCCGAGAATGTATCTGATTGCTCTGGAGGACTCTGAGTCGCCAAACACCGAGTCGATCACGTGGATCACGTCCTGGGTCGACGAAGACACCGTGTGGATCGACGTCGAGGTGAAATGGAACGAAATCGACGTGAACAGCTGCACCAGCGTGACTGTCTGTTGAGCAGTGTTAATGCCTAGTTCGGCCCACCCTTCGGCCTTGGGGGTATCTTGATTTGCCTTGGAAATCAGACCTTCGATCGCCTTGGCTGACAAAGCCAGAGACGTGACGGTAGAGACTCTTGCACTCTCAACCGTGGTCTCAGCAGCATACGTGGCCAGCCGGATGCAAATGTTGGCAAACCCAGCAGCTGCAGAAACACAGGAAGCAGCAGCTCGTGGAAGAAGCGATTTGGCGTGCAAAATGCCCGGATGGGCATACAGGTCCTTGGAACGCCGGCTGTGCATGTCGAGCGGCGATGTTTGTGTTTTTTTGCGGGCCTTGTGGCGACTGAGGAGATAGGAAATGACCAGAGCCATGTTCACGATAAACGAGGGTCAACAAGATAAGGTGGCTTGTGTTTGTGCTCTCGGTACTTGTATCCATGTTTATGCTTCACCCTTGGATCACCACCCTTTGTATACTAGTACGGAGTTCACAGAGTAGTGTTACATTGGGGTGGATGAGAGAATGTGACAAGTGCAAGTATCCGTACAAGTGCGTGTTTGTAAATGTGCTCCTTTTGTGTCTCCCCTTTTGTGTCACTTGTACTTGTACCTCACACACTCACACTCACAGTACAAATCCCAGAATACATTCCACTAGTCCACATGTTCCCCACATTCCGAGGGATGGGGAAACCTGGGGTCGGGGTCACGTGACGCGCCATTCCGCCTATATTACCCCCTTGACACGTGTCTCTCTTTGTATTCACCTGCGTTATCAATGCACTTTTGAGACCATACGAAGGGCTACGCTAATGGGACCAATATCGAGGGTGACCCTTGGGGGATCATAGATTAGCTGGCCAATGGCGTGCGAGAGTGGTGATAAGGATTTTTGAAGAATTTTGAAGAATTTTAGGCCATTTATTTGGATTATTTGGATTATTTGGATTATTGAATAATGTTGGAAATTAAAATTTAATTAATTAAAATGAATATTAAAGTGCCAATTAATGAAAACACAAGTAATACTCAAAAAGTGCACAACTCGTTATTTCCTACAGCAACCACCCCAAGATGTATACCGATCGACTCGGAATTCTACGCTGAATCCAATGCCGTCAAAAAATCAGCTGTGGCGATAAAACTGACCCTCCTACAGCTCTCTTCACCTCCACACCACGTGAACCGTCCGAAAAACGTCTCTAAAATACCACTCCCCCGCCTGACTTCTCTTCAGCCGCAAAATTCCATCACCTGACCTCATTGCTCCATACTTGTACAAGTATCTCATTTGCTGTGTACTTCCTCAATGTATAGCCTAGGCTTATGTCATCGTCAGAACGAAACACTCAAAGTCGCCGAACAATGGGCGAAAAACGTCCAAATTTCAACCACCGCTTATTTGCCATGAAACCATCATTCCCCCAAAATTTCAGCCTCCTACCACCTTCACAACATGTCCAAAAACCCCCTTTTCCTTACACCTCGGTAAAACCTTATTTCTGAACATGATTCTAATACCCCAACTTACCAACATCATGTGGTGTAACACTCAGAATACCGAATACTCAATTGTTTGCCACCAAAAGTGGACAAAAGAAAAGTATTATTACACATAGAACTACAGTACAATCACACTATCATATCACTAAATCACACTACATCACACTGCGATAGGCAACCTTCGGTCGCCTATCATACTACTGTATCGCTCGGTAACCTTCGGTTACCTCGCTCGTCATATCCGAATGCTTCATGCTATCTAAACCACGGGTCTGCATGAGGACGCGTGTGTCATTTTCACCTCCTTGTTAATAATCCTCCTCCTTAAACAAACGCCATGGACCGCTTGATCTTGGCGATGGCCAGACCGGGGTTGAGACCCTTGGGGCAGGTTCGGGCGCAGTTCATAATGGTGTGGCATCGGTACAGAGACATGGAGTTTTCGAGCATCTGCTGTCGCTTGGCGGTGGCCTCGTCTCGCGAGTCAATCATCCATCGGTAGGCCTGCATCAGCACGGCGGGTCCCAGGTACTCCTGCTGGTTCCACCAGTACGAGGGGCACGAGGTGGAGCAGCAGGCGCACAGAATGCACTCGTAGAGGCCGTCGAGCTTTCGTCGGTCGGCAATGGACTGCAGGTTCTCCTTGCCGTCGGCAGGGACCTCGTCTCGCTGCAGGTAGGGCTCGATGGACTTGTATTGCTTGTAGAACTGGGTCAGGTCGGGGACCAGGTCTCGGACCACAAACATGTGGGGCAGGGGGTAGATTTTCTCCTCCTTGGCGATGTCCGGGTTGATTCGGCACAGGCAGGCCAGCGTGTTTCGGCCCTCAATGTTCATGGCGCACGAGCCACAGATGCCCTCTCGGCACGACCGTCGGAACGTCAGGGTGGGGTCCTGCTCGTTCTTGATCTTGATCAGCGCGTCCAGCACCATGGGGCCGCACTGTGACAGGTCCACCTCGTACTCCTTGAGCTCGGGCTTCTTTTCGGGCGTGTCTGGGTTCCATCGGTAGATGCCAAACTTCTTGATTCGGGGAGCAGGCACCTTGGGGGCCTCGGCGGTGGACGCCAGGCCTCGGGCGAGCACAGAGACCCGCTGGCTGTGGCTCTTGAGAGCGGATTTCGAGGCTCGGAGCGCAAACATGTTTCTTGTGGGGAGTTAGTGGTGGTGGAAAGAGGAGAGAAAGGCCCAAGGCTAAACTATGTATACTGTGGGTGCACACACGGCCGTACATTTGGGAGCGCTTGAATCAGCAGCGCTGTGATTGGCTGGTGGCGGTTAAGGTTAAGGTTCGGGAGAAATCGGGTCTGGGGAAACAAGAATGGGGGGGCTGTTTTGGGGGGGAAAGGAGGGGTTTTTGGTGAATTCTGAGGCCACAATCTTACCCAGCGACCTCGAAATAGTACCCCTACCTCTTCCGACGTCAATTGAGTGATTTTCGGCCGCTTTTTTCACGCGCTCTATTCTCTGTCTCATTATACTCCACGTTCAGCACGCTTTTGGCGCACTCTAAGTGGTTGAATAACTCCCGACTCCAAATAACTCGGAACAAAAAACAGAGCGAAAAATGACAGGTTGCGAGGAGACGGGGATGGCTGGGTTTAGAGAGGTGGCGGAGAGCGGACGTTGGCCCAGCAACTATAGCGTCAGGTGGAAAGTGAGTACAGATTATGACCAGAGTCGGTTGCGGCTTTATCGCACATGTGATGTATCTTGTGCGTCTATGTTAACTCAGAACCACCTGGAAGTGTTGAAAATAGGACCTGAGGGGAAAACGGTGAAATATGAGATTCTGTGGTCCCCCATCTACGCCTGTCCGGTCGTGTATATGACCTGTTATACCGATAGTGAGCCGGTTACCCTGCTGGACGAGTTTATCGCGTTCATGAAAGACCTGGATGTCGTCATCACTCCTGATGTGGCTATAACTCAAGGAGAACATCCGCTGACCGGTTTGCCCGTGTTTTTCCTCCATCCTTGCAAAACGCGCGAAACCGTCGATTTGTTGATGCGGGATGAAGAGTTCAAAGGAAAGAGTGAAGCCGAAGTGTGGCTCCAGAGTTATGGGAGGGTGGTTGGTTTGAACAGAGAAGACAGTACTTAGGTTGTTGGCGATGGTTGACGATAAGATGATGTTGAGTGCATTACTTGTCCGAAATGACTTCATTGACTTCATTGACTTCATTGTTCTCAGAGATACCCAATTGATATGAGAAGTTCGGTTTTATCATCATTCACCTCAACTGATGAGATGATGAGTTGAGTGGTTCTTATGTCACTCACCTCAATGGTCTCTGATTGACCAAAATCCCCAACTCCATTTTCTCTGGAGATGTTCTCTTCAGTCACAAGACGTCTACATACCCTGAAATTGTCCATACTCAGAGTTCTAGACTGCTTCAATTGCGACTACTCTCAGTAGCTACAGCCAAGGTCTACGAAGCAGGTACTAGATCTCTAGGCTAGTATCTGATCTAGTACTGTGCCTCACGCGATATCAAGAGCTAGCGTCTAGGAGTCTGGTGCTAGAGAGGTGGTAGGTGTTCTAACAGTTGAAGTATCGAGAATTGCTGAAGTGAAGCGAATGAGGTACTACTAGAGAGAGCTCTGTCTCATTGGCACTATTTCTGCATCTTGAGTCGTCAACTTGCTACTGTCCATGTTCATGACAGACTTCTCAGTTTGGAGTATTTATTCAATATTCTGCTAAAAGTACAGAACCAGACTGCTTATGAACATCACCCAGTGTACTTCTCTGTTTATGTCAATTGTGGAAATCATGTACAAGTACCTTGTACTTCTGGTGTCATTCTTATGGTGTCAGAAACCGAATCTCTTCAGTGAGTCTTCTTGTTATTGATCCGAGACACTTCACATACACCACACCCTTCTGCTGAATGACTTACAACTACTTCAGTTCATAGTGACTTTCGTTCTTTCTACAATCTGAACTACAGAGTCACAATATTACATAATGACTCTGATCTCTAGTGAAGGATATTGACTACAGAGCAATCCGCTACTTGTACAGAGAATGAAGTGTTCAAAACCATAGAGTGGCTACTGATAGACATCTCATCTGCACAAGGTAACTCAGCTGGCTGTATTATCCATTCTGCTTCATGACGACTTGGAGGATAGTCTGTCGATCCTTGATTGATATAAGTGTGCATAGCGGCTCATTTCTATTTATTACTATTTGAGGAATTCAAGACAAAATGTCTTGAGCGTGTGTAGTTCCAGAATAGCATGGGAAAGAGTGGAATCACTACACGTAAGAACATCAGAGTGCTGCGATTCGATTGGTGTAGTCCAAAGTGATTCTGTTTTCTGCGTTTTATGAACCCTGACTAACCCTGGTGTTTTTCTCAAAAAAACCATCTATCGATTCATTCTCCGATCTGTCTTTCAAAAGGAAGACTGAGGTGATGATCAATTGAGAGTTCATTTTCATAATTAGATGAGGCTACCTAAGGTTGATCAGAAAAGAGATATACATGTCCAGTGTCTTCAGAACAGTACAAACACGTTCAGAGGCAACTCAGGCTTGTTGAGCGAGTCTCTAAGAGTCGAATGAAAGTCTCACTGTCCAAATCGGAGCAGTATTGCGAGAGCTGCGATGTTTTGTTCTCATTACCAAGTATGTACATCTTGACAGTATGAAAGAACATGTTTCAAGTACCGGTACTGTACCAGTATCCATGAATGACTAATGGTAGGATCTGACGTCATAGCTTTTACTGATTTTATAATTTGATCATCCAGTTGAAGTGACTTTGAGTGAGTACAGTACAATAAGCCCACCTATCTACGCTTAGCTATCGTTTTCCTCCTTAGTCATCATCCGGCGCAGTGCACCTTTCTATTATACAATAAATAATCCTCCTCTTGCCTTCATTCAGTTGATGTAGCACTTAGCTTGACCATGCTTAGTCAAGATCACCTTCAGTTCATAGCTTAAGCACTTAATACCAAGACAAGTAAGCAGATGAGTCTTCATCACTTTGTTCAAAAGACAAATGATTCTTCAGACCACATGAAGGTCATAAGGTGTCTTTGTGTGCCACCTTCCACTTCGTGAAGGTCATAAGCTGTTCCAATGTGTCTCATAGTGCTCACTTCGTTCACACTATTCAGCCTCGTAGATTCGCTTCGCTCATCTACTCGGCTGTGACATCCTCAAACGGAGCCAACGGCAACACACTCTCCTCCAACCTCGGAGGTTCCGGAATCACATAACTTCCGTCCAACTTGGCAATGGCATGACTTTTCCCCTTGGCATACTCAATCTCCATCTGTTTGCCCATAAAGTCGCTTTTTTGCAACCCATTCAACGCAGCAGCTGACGAATCAAGATCGTTAAACACCACATGTGCCTGACCCCGCATCTTGTCCTTCTTCATAGCCACAATGTCCAAAATATGACCATACGAAGAGAACCGCATGTAAAGATACCGCTTGAGATCCGACTTTGTGCACTTGTCGGAGAGATTTTTGACGTATAACGTGGGCGAGGGTTCGGAGTCGGAGTCGCCTCCCGAACGTTTCGACTTCTTGGCAGGCCGCTTGCTCTCCACAGCTCCACTTTCTCGCTTAGTTTTGCCCATGGTGATGGAGGTGGAAAATCGTGCATATTGAGAAGTAGTGTGTGGGTTAGGGTTGGGGTTAGTCAGGGTTGGCACTTGTGGAGGGTTAGTCAGGTTAGCTAGGGCTAGGGAGAGTTAGCCAGGGTTAGTCAGGGTTATTACGAGGCGTTGCCAGTCTTATTATATATTCACTCAATTAAGGTGAACCACTTAATTTCTGTGTGTGATTACGTAAGCTTCTGATTATGTAATCTTGTTTTTGGATGATTACGTAATCACCACAAAGAGTGAAGATATCCGGACGATATTTATACCAATAAAAAGCCTGAAAGAAGGGAAATCTATCCATCTGTTTGTCACTCAGAAAATCACGTCTTCTGTGTATGCTTACGTAATCACAACCGAGAAGTGGAGATATAAGCACGATTTTTATATCATTCGTTAGTCTGGAAAAAGCTGAATTCATTGAAGTACATTTTGCTGTAGTGTCTCTTAGGACTATCTTTGTGTAGCGTTCTAAAATAAAGGGAGTATAGTCTCACGTTGAAGCAATTGATTGAGAATTCTAGGCTCATGATTACATAATCACAAAATGAGACTCTTTCCTGGGCGCTGTAGTAGAGATATAAGTACATTTTTTGTATCAATCTGTAGCCCCAATACGTGTCTATCCACCCATATACTTCTTATTAGTACTGGTAAAGTAATGCTATTTTTATAACGTTCTGTTATTCTCCCCTAATATGTGATTACATAATCACAAAAGAAGTCTCCTGGAATCGCTATAGTCTTGCTATACAAATAATATCTATACCAATCTGTAGCCCCAACTCGTACTAATCCATTGATGTACTTCTCATAATTATTACTGAATTGATGCTATTTCTATAACGTTCTGTTATTCTCACCTAATATATGATTACATAATCACAGAATAAGTCTCCTGTGATCGCTACAGTATCGCTATACGAAAAATAATTACACCAATCTGTAGCCCCCACCCGTCCCAATCCACCCATACACCTCTCTTCCTTATACCTCCTACATCCGCATTTTCTCCTCAACCCTGTCTACCACGTCATGCATAAACACGCATCTCATACATCACACACATCACATTCACACTTCACACTTCATCTACACACTTCAATGGCGACCATTTCGAGTTCGCGAACCCAAGTGCGGCGACTGGAGTCGCAGCTGGCGGAGCTGCTTTCCGAGTACTCGTCGTTTGCCTCGTCACGTGACATTTCCGCTTCGGAGGACGAAACAAGGGTCGGGCGAGATATCGAACAGGTGATTGAAAAGACGGCCGATGCTCTGGACTCGTTTGAGCGGCTGCTGGACTCGACTCCGAACGCCACCGCCACGCAGATAGGCCAGCTGCAGCGCCACAGAGAGACGCTGGGCGAGCACAGATCGCAGTTCAAGAAGATTAACGCCGGTATCAAGCAGGAGCGAGATCGGGCTAATCTGCTGAGCTCGGTACGATCTGACATTGAGGGACACAGAAACCGGAGCGCCACGCCTCAGGCCGAGGAGGAGTACATGCTGCATGAGCGGGGTAGGGTGGACAACTCCAACAATATGACAGACACTCTGCTTGCTCAGGCGTACGCTACTCGAGAAGAGTTGCTGACTCAGCGGGCTAGTCTGGCGAACATTCAGCGGCGGCTGTTCAACACGGCGAGCAGTATTCCGGGAATTAACACGGTCATTTCGAAAATTAATACCAGGAAGAAGAGAGACAGTTTGATTCTGGCGTGTGTGATTACGGTGGGGATTTTGTTCATTCTTTTTTTGAGATAGCGAACGAAGTGAGCTATCGAGGAGTAGAATGACAATCAGAGCGAACGCAGTGAGCTCTTATTGTGAGCTTGTTCAGTTTTTGAGCTTTTTCTGTTTTTCTGTTTTTTCAGCTTTGAGCTTTCTGATCTTCTGAGCTTTTTCAGCTGAGGAGTAAATGACAGATTTGTGTGCAAACGATCAAACTGGGAGCAAGAGCAAACAGCGAGCTTTTGAGCTATTAGTGGTCAGCTTTTTGAGCTCTTTGGAGTGGTGAGCTTTTTGTTACAGAATGGCAGGTGTGAGTGCTTGTATAGTACCTGGTACTATGAGCTGTTCCATAGCATTCAACAGTGTGAAAAAACGTGTTTCTGCTTCTGAGAAAACGCTTTTGGACTACAGGTCTTGATTACGATTGATCATAACAGAACCAGTCATTGAGGGTCTACTAGAGACAAGATGAATATATTTAACTACATTGAACGGTGTAACTACAAGTAAAAAGCGATAGAAGCGGCTGTGCTTTCACAGAGGGCTGTATAGACCATCACAGCCCCTTATGTGTAGTATTCATGGAACCCAAGTAATTCTCAATTAACTTCCTAATGTATATTAAGTAATTCTCAACTAACTTCAATGTCAAGTAATATCCAACACCAACATACTGTACTTGTATATAGACTTGGACAGTTCATAAAAAGAGCACCAGGCTTCCCAATGAAACAAGTGCACCAGTTCCAACTATCTACTGTAATGTGTCTTCTATCCATGTATCCATTGTCTTCTCTTCAACTCACTTCAATATATTAGTCATATCGTGGATAGATCTGGTAACGTTTTTGAAACCACCACTGGAATCCTCTCGTCAAGAGCTATCTTACTAACGTCTTCACAACTCTTTCGTATGAATATTCATCTTGCTATACCAATTCTCCTTCCTTGGATTACGTAATGCTTATGTAATTTCCAAGCCGCACGGCTGATAGGGCGTTTTTGGGGACCACTCAGAGTCGTCAATAGTTGAGCTGGAGAGAAGCGGAGACATTGGTTGGAGTCTGTGAAGCGAGGGGAATCGCGTAGTTTGGTTTTTTTTGTGGTTTGACCTATAGATCACAGTGGTCTGACCTATAGAGGCACAGTGGTCTGAAGTTGTGTAAAATAAAATAAAATATATTCTATATATACAAAAAAAACACTGTCTGCTACAAGTACTCGTAGTACTCATACAGTACATCTACGTATTCAATATTGTAGCAAGAAGGGTATTTCTTCTACAACAAGCAATATTATACAGGTAACTCTGACGATAGTCATCCCTCAATATGATAGAAAATTCATTAAAAGTATTTGGTATCAGTCCATGGCGAGTAGCTAATAGTCATGGTTGTTTTGTTAAACTGAGTGGGGTGTATCAGAAGAAGACAGTCATTATAGATGACGAGACTCAGAAGACTGAATAACGTCAAGGAGTTAGAAAAGTAGATAACGGCAGAGTGGATCGATTTCATTGTGCTACGCACTCTGAATCAAGAACTGGTTTTGGAGACTCTCGTGCTACGCACTCGAATCTCCTCGTTCAAAGCCTCACCGTCGTCTCATACCTATCCACAATCTCTCTCGTCAAGTTCAACGTCTCCGGGTCATGACTCTGACTAGCGACAAACAAAAACGCATCCACCGCCGCATCGGAAATCCCCACTCCTCGTCCAAACGACATGCCTGCCAGAGCCACTCGATGATGAGTCTCCTTGCTGACAATGTGCTTGAACTTGTCGATCCGCTCCAGGTGGCCCACCGAGTACTGCGGAATGCAGCTCTTGTGCAGCTCCACGTCGTACTCGGTCGTGTCGGTCACCTCGAGGCCCACGTGACGCTTGAGCACCTGTTTGGCACGCTCCACGCACTCTTCGGACGACGGAATCTTGCCGTCTTTCCAGTAATGCCCTCCCATCATGACGGTGACGTTTTCGCGTCCCGAGGGCGACTTGTAGGGTTCGCCGGAGATGAGTTCCGAGCCTCGTCCGACGTCGGAGTCGAAAATGACGCCCAAAACCTGTTCCGGGTTTTTTTCCGCTTGGGGGATTAAGTAGCCAAACCCGGTGTATTTCGGATCCTTGGGCTTCTCAAAGGAGAAATTGAGCACCATGACGTCGACGGAAGACATGTCTTTGATGAGCGACCGATCGGCAGTGTCAGGAAGCAGTTTTGAGACTGCCTGGTAACTCAACAGAGAGTAGACGGCATTATGAGTGGTGGAAACGCCAGTCGAGTCCGAAACCAACATACCGCCAATCGTCGTCTCCACCCGCGTGATCTCCGTGTTGCATTTGATTTCCACATTGGGACATTTCTCAAGATGTTTATGAAGAACGTCAATCACGCCAGAAAGACCCTGGGGGAAGGCAAACATGGCTGGGAACTTCTTGAGGTCAAACAGCGACGTGGAGGCTTCGGGAAAGACCTTCTTGTACAGTTGTTCAAACTCCTTGTTCGAGAACAACGTAGCCGGTTTCAGCAACCTGTCAGGTCCGTAGAACGGTCTCAGGGTCATTCGAGCACTCAGAGTTTTATAATCTCCCGCGTAAATGCCGTGCAGAATTGCCGAGCCCATGCGGTCGCCCAGCGCAGGCGAGGCACGTCGTCCAATGAACTCGGCGACGCTTTCGTCGGAAACATTCGGGTCCCGTTTTCTCGTCCACGGATAAACGAGAAAGTTGAAGGCTCCGAGAACCATAGCTCTGAAGACAGAGGAAGACAGAAACCGAAAGAGATTCGCGGGACTCTTCAACACACTTAAAGACATCAGTTTGTCGTTGTTCAAAAGCCACTTTGTGTTGGCAGGACTGTCATTGGGCAGCCCGTAGATGGAAAACTTGGGGTCCACGTGAGAGACGGCCTGCAGCAAAATGAGCGTTCCGGGGTGCATTCGCAGCGTTCGGGGGCCCTTCTCGATCATTTCCGAGCCGCCATCGTGGCATTCGAGCAGCTTGCTCTTGATCCAGCCTCCACATTGGGCCTTGGACTCGTACAGGGTGATTTTAATGTCTGGTCTGCTTCTGGCGAGAAAAGCGGCTGATAAAAGTCCGCCAATTCCGCCGCCGAGGATCGCCAGACTTGCGCCCTCCTTCAATGGCCGGTAGAGGGTGTGTTGGATGGACATTTAACGAGCAAGGTAACGAGCGAAGTGAGTTAACTGAGAGTTAACAACCATATCGTATCATGCATATCGCGCATATCTTAGAGTTTGTTGGGCGAGGAAGGAGGTGGATTTGGGAAACGCAGGGAAAGTCGGGGGAAGTCGGGAAATTCGAGGGGGAAACGGGAATCAAATGAGGAGGGCTAGATTGGTTGATTTCTGGTTTTTCGGTTGAATTGCACCTCTAGTTTGTTCAATTGAAGGGTGGTTAATCTCCCTCTACATGCATACATTAATAATGATAGGGCTTTATCGTGTGACTACTTGTAGTGGCAGATGAGGATGATAATAATAGAAATTGGCTAAAGTGCTTAGTGCTTAGTAAGCGAATTAAAGGGTTATTATTGGCAGCTGGTGTTTGTAACTCGATGGATTCGCTTTTTTTTAATTTAGGGAGCTAAACGTCACTGGGCTCAGAGGTGTACTTGGATTGATCAACTAAGTTAGTTGATGTATAATTGGACGTAAGAAATTATTAAAGTATTACTGAGAAAAAATGACATTGATTAAAGACACTTCTCGTACAATTCATAGAAGATCACGAAAAACAGTGGTTACTGGACAGTGGAGCACTCATGTATCAATCTATGACTATAGAGCACAAGACACCATTGAACTGACAGTATTGCAGACATTATCACACTCTCATACCTGTACATACATACTATTCATGCAACACCAATCACTTAGAGACATCTGTTGACTTGAAGACTGATTTGCTTGAGAAACTTGTGGAACACTTACTAAGACTATGAATCATAGCCAGTCTTACTAATATATCTCATTAATACCAGACATACTCATATGGCTCATTAACACCAGAGACTTTATTTCCACTGTTCAGGGTTAGTCAGGGTTCATGTTTAGTCAGTGTTCAGGGTTAGTCAGTGTTCAGTGTTAATCGGGATTCAGAGCTAGTCAGTGCTCAGGGTTAGTCAGGGTTCAGGTCTTGTAACACTCATATTGATGAAACACTACCGGTAGCTACTACTTGTAGAACATTTCTTGGACCTTACGACCATACAGAACACTCATTTACAGAGGACACTCACTTTGACACCGGTACTCATATCAACACTGTGACTTTAGAGCTCTCAATATGACTTACAACGCTCTTATAACTGAAAACACTGGCTTATAGAACACATGTGTCTAAACAGGTAAATACCATTGGTTTCTCATTGATTATGACACTTGAAAACCTACGGGTATTGAACGCTAGAGGAGTAAGGGGGTGCATAGTAGCTATAGATACGTATTCACTGCGAACTGACTTGCTGTACTGTAAGTAGACCACAAATTACTTAGACACTGACCATTATGCAGTTAAGAAACTAGTTACAAACTGTACTCTTTGTTGTATTTCATTGTTCAACATCAGTGCATTAATTAATGTCAGAGGTGCATCAGAGACTCTACTTTAATACAACGACTTCACGAGCAGGCACCCGATTGATTCGAGAGTACTACCATTGGAATGCCCAACTTGCGGGGATTCGAATTATCTACTTTTTTCCGTTGTAGCATCACTGTGCCACGAGCTGGAGGGTTTCTATCTAGAGCTTTTCACACCAACTACATGCCAAGTGTTGGGTGTCTTTTCTAACTAAATTTCCCAAGACTTATTATATAACCCCCAAAATCCTCCTTCAATAGCTCTTACAGAAACATCACATACTTACTCTCAACTAATTAAACGACGTCACACTTCACCACTTTACCAACTAAACAACTTCAGTCTTCACCACTTCACCAGGTCACTCAAACACCACTCTCCAAGTCCACCAAGTCCATTTACAACATCTTCCTCACCCCACGAGAGTAGGTACAAGTATACAAGTCCACTGTTCTCCCATGTCCACAAAGCTTCACTCAAGTGATTGACATAATTACTCAAGTCTACTCATTCAACACGACTCCATTACAACCCATGTGACACAACACTTTATTACAGTACAAGACTTACTACAACTCAAGTAGTTGACCCACCCAGGCTACCTTCATGGATACGACTCATTTGACACATGACTTTAAGACATTTATTCAACACAGGTATACGACTCATTTGTTCTCTAATTCGCTTGAGAACTGGCTCTCGTACTATGGCATCAACCCCCTCAGGCTACGCCTCCTGGGTTGGGTTGAACAGATTCATCACTCGCTACGCTCGTGCTAAATCTGAGCCAAAAACTCCTCAATCCTCTCCCCATCCCTCTTCAACCACTCGATTCTCGTCGTCACCAGTTCAAACGCCTGGTCCAACGATCTCGCAAACGCCTCCTCCTTTCTCGCCTTGTAAAACTCCTCGCACTTCTTCTTATCCTCCTCCGAGGTGAACCGAGCAATAGACATACCCACGGCTCGAGGCAGAATGTTTCCAATTCCGTTGGGAGGCAGGAAAGCGACGATTTCCTTCCAGTTCGAGGTGAACCAGTCCCAGTAGATTCGCACGCCCTCGGCGGACGCCACGACGCCAGAAACGGGGTACAAAAAGTCCTGGTTTCGCACTGAGCCGTCCAGAGTCAACTGCAACGTTTTCAGCTTCAGATCGCCCAGAGGAGTGGCGCCAAGAGCAGAAAACGCCTTGTTGGGGATCACGCTGTCCTGGCTGGTCTTGGCAATGTTGAGCAGCTGCAGCCACTCGGCTTCTCCGCCCTTGGCGACTCCGGCTTTGAACACGGTGCCCATAATGTTGGGGTTGATTTTCGTGGTCGGGGTCTCAATGTACGAGTCAAACAGGCCCTTGGCGTATCCCGTGACGGCAGGGTGTTCGGCCGACACGGCAAACGCAAACAGAAGCGCTTTGAGCTGCTGCACAATCTCGTCTTCGTCTTCGGGCCAGGATGTGAGGTCAAAGGGGGCTGCTGAGAGCACAAAGAGCTTGAGTTTTCGCAGTTTGGTGAGAGTTGATTTGTCAGCGAATCGAAGGAGAGCCTCGAGTTCCTCAAACGCGCCACTGATCATCTCCCACACAATCAGAGAGTCGTTTCCTTTGATGGCAGACAGAAGTTTGAGCAGGTCGGTGGTGGAGGCCAGACCGCAGGACGAAAAGGCCGCCATGTCGTCCACCAGTCCAGCTCGATCAAAGGAGGACAAATGGACGGAATCGACCAGCAGCGAGATGAGCGCTGAGGGGTACAGAGTTCGATAGGTGCCGACCTGGTTGGCGTTGAGTTTGAACACAAACGGGGTTTTGAAGGAGGCGCTTCGGTCTCTAAGTTCGAGGCTTTTATCGGTTTTTCCAGTTGAGGCGTCGAGAAGCTCCAGGAGAACAGGGTACAGAGTGTCTTCTTCAGGCTTCACATCGTTTGAGGACAAGAAGCGGTGTTGGGTGACAGTCGTCTCTCCATCGCCATTTTCGACCTTGACATAAGGGTATCCGACCTTTTTTGTCCATGTGGTCATGATGGAAACGACGTCCTTGCCTGAAGTCGAAGCCAGAGCGTCCCACAGGTCCGTGGTCACGGTGCATCCATAGGCGTGGTCCTTGAGGTACTTGGAGACTCCCTGGAGGAAGACGTCCAAGCCGAGGTAGTCCGAGATCATTCTCAACACAGAGCCGCCCTTGGAGTACGAAATGGCGTCAAAGATTTGAGGCAGCTCCTTGGCAGTTCGCACATTGACCTCAATCGGGTGGGAAGACCGCAGACTGTCCAGCTGAAGCGCTCTCACCACGTTGGCGGTGTAGAAACCCTCCCAGATGTTCCACTGGGGGAAGAAGTGGTCCATGGCGAGGTACGACATCCAGGTGGCAAAGCCCTCCTTGAGCCACAGACCCTCCCACCAGTCCATGGTGACGAGGTTGCCAAACCACTGGTGGGCGAGCTCGTGCATGACAATCTCCGCGCAGTGCTGTTTCTGCGACAGCGAGCACGTGTCTGCGTCGTACAGCAGCGCCGCGTCTCGGAACGTGATGAGACCCCAGTTTTCCATCGCTCCAATGGCGAAGTCGGGGATGCCAATGAGATCGATTTTTTCCACGGGAACATCGATGCCGAAGATCTTCTCAAAGTACGTCAGTGTCTTGGCGCCGTATTCAGCGGCAAACTTGCCCTTGTGGGCTTTTCCAGGAGTCGCGTACACTCGCACTGGAAGTCGGTAGTTGACAGTGTCTTCCACATAGTCCAGTTCGCCGACCACAAACGCCACGAGGTAGGTGCTCATTAGCGGCGTGGGTTTGAAGGTGACCTTCTTTTTCTCGCCGTGAGGCTCCTCGTTTCGCACAGCCATGTTGGACAGACAGGTGAGATGTTTGTCGGCAATCAGCGTGATGTTGAAGACCGCCTTGAGAGCCGGTTCGTCGAAACACGGAAACGCTCGTCGACAGGAGGCAGGCTCCATGTGCGTGGTGGCGAGGTACTTTTTGTTTCCGTCTTCGTCGGTGTACGTGCTCCGGTAGAATCCGTTGAGCAGGTCGTTGAGGATTCCGACAAAGGTGATTTTGACCTTGCATTCGTCAAGGTCGATTTTTTTCGGAAACTTGAACGTGGCCGTTTCGGCGTCGACATCGTAGGTGACGGTGGCTTCTCCGATCTCCTCGATCGCGACCCGCGAGATTTCCTGGTCAATCGAGTTTACCACAAACGTGTCTGTGGGCTCGTTGACTTCGACGGAAATGTCGCATTGGCCCTTGTACTTGAACGTGGAAAAGTCGGGTTCAAGAGTGAGGTGGTAGAATTTCGGGGTGAAGTCCGTGGGGAGGAGGACTCGGGGGGAGGGCCTATGTTAGAACGGAAATGAGAGGCCGTAGGTCTCGAATGGACAACGTCAAGCTTTTTTGAAAAAAAAAAAAAAAAAAAAAAAAAATAACCAACAACTCAATGGCTCAGGATGATTGAGTCTTCGAATCAAATCAATTGTACTGCTACAACTCACAGAGAGCTGAATTGCGTTGTCAGAAGACCAATCAACATTGACGTCTCAGTTGACAGACACAATTGAGTAAAATTCAGCAAAATTCAGCAAAAATGAGAAAATTCAGCAAAAATACGAGAACTCGTAACTGATTAAATCAGCTGTTCGAATCATCTGCTCAAATCATCTGCTCGAATCAATCGACGACATGTTCACCAGTTCTCATCTTAATCCCAGTCATTCCTCACCCTGATCCATCGATCTAAACAGCAACGTTGATCCAGGTATTTAGAACTGATTAAACAACTGTGAAAGAAGAATTGAACTGTCAGAGAAGTCGTACTTGTTCAATTCTCATTCTGTGTCCATGTAGCAATTGCAACTGTTTTATTCATCTTCACATGAATCAACAGTAATTATCCCCTCTTCAAGGATATCCGCCTCATCTCTCTGTAGCAACACTCTCTGTAGCAACACTCTCTCCTGTAGCTCTTTGTGTCACCTCTCATCTGTCTCATTGTACTCACTCAGATCCACACATTTCGTTCGTTTTTGACTGTGAAGAAAGTGTTTACGTCGCCTTCTGAGTTGAGCGCCTCCATATGCACCCCGGAATGCCGTTCCATGCAGGCGGAGCCAAACGTGCATGTGGAGACAAGGAGATAAGCACTGAGTAAATGAGGGGGAATGGGGCGGCTATGGCGGTAAAATGGGCGGTATGGCGGTAAAACGGGCGGCTGCGGTTATTGAGGCGGCTAGGGCGGTAAAACGGGCGGCTATTCTGGCGGCTATTGGTGATTGAAGACATGGAATGAAGTGTTAGCCTCCGTTAGTTTCATAATTTTAGGTCAACTATTTACTTAAGTAACGCTAAAATCAGTTACCCAATCTTCACATATAGTGCCCAGGTGACTCATTTCTGCTGGTCGCCCTTGTATTCATCATTCGCGCCACTACACAATTCTATCTTCACCTCTAGGGTTTTTTCACCTCAAGTTTTCCCGATAATCGGGTGGAGACGTTCTGCAACATAGCATTGAACACGTCTTACCTTACAGTGAGACACTTGGTAGTTTTCTCATATTCTATAAAGTTTAATGTATTATGTGATTATAAAAAAAAAAAGAACACACCCACAGTTGGCTCAGAAATAGTCCAAATAAAATTAAATTAACATCACTACACTCCTTTTCACTTTAGCTATCTGATGGTGTTCTCCGTTAGTCTATAGCATGGCTATTGAAAATGTTTAGTTAGAAAGACAAATCTCTAGGTGAAACGGCTCAGCTTCTGCTACAAACGTGCTGCAAAGGAAAAAAGTATATCATTCGAATCCCCTCACCTCCAGCTATCTATTAGTGCTACTCTCGAATCAATCAGGTGTCTCCTCATGAAGTCGTTGTATTAAGTAGAGCGTGCCTTCTACTAAAATAATGATACAAGTAAATAAGCCAAGTGCTATTACGAACTTCTGAGACTTGTCTTGAGCAGCCTTTCCTATCTCTGTCAGTGCAGCATTAATGACTGGACTTATTTTTCAGCTCTAGAGTCATCCAGTTGAGTTCACCTCTTCAACCATTCGTATCCCGATACTTGGATGACTAAGCATATCATGAGTTACACGTGACGGTCAATTAGGCTATTTTGACCTATTTGTTGAGGACGTTGAGGCATTTAACATAGCGCACTCATAGCTGGAGTGTTTCTCCAAGTTGATGAAGGAGTGTGATGCTCAGAGTTGTCTGTTCCCTTGGTCCAATTTTCGTTAAGTCTCACCTATTATTCAAGTAGTTGGCTTACTTTTATGCACTGAATAGTGAGCTAATAATGGTTTGTGTTTGTGTCTGTTGAGTAACCTTAAATAGTCTGCCAACCTGACGACAAAATAAGCTATTCTCCACTTTTTGTTGGGAAATTGAGGCATTTACGATAACACGCTGAGATCTGAAGAATTTCTTGGTGTAAGAGTTCGGGTGTATTGTTCAGAGTCGCCTGTTCATTTTGATATAACTCTCACTGAGTTTGGTCCATTAGTCAAGTAGTTGTAGATCTTTCATGCACCAAATAGTTATCATCCTTCCATTGTGTTTGTGTTTGTTGAGTAACCTTAATCTGACCTCCATAAACTAGCACGATAGCTTATGTAAGCCCACGTGACAGTCAAATAAGCTATTCTGCTGTTTTTTTGAGGTGTTTGAGGCATTTAACCCAGAACGCTCGGATTTGGATCATTACTTCAAGTACAGGTCTGAGTGTGTTGCTTAGAGTCGCGTGAACATTTTAGTCGAACTTTTATTGAGTTTGACAAATTACTCAAGTAGTTTCGTTTCTTTTATGAACAAAATAGCTAGTAATCCTGCATTTGTGTTTGTGTTTGTTGAGTAACCTTAAATTTGGTTGTTTAGCTTACATAAGCTACACGTGATGTCAAATAAGCTATTGTGCACGTTTTAGTTGAGATAGAGAGGTTTTTATAGGGATGCTCAGATCTGGATCTACAGTAGAGGTTTAATTACACATTTCCTACTCGCCAGTTCAGTTTAGTTGACGTTTTGATGAGTTTGACAGATCTTTCAAGTAGTTCTGAATGTTCGATGTATCCAATAGTCAGGTTTTTTGAGCACCGTGTGTTTGTGTAATTGGGGTTAGTCGGGGTTACAAGCAGGGTTAGACAGGGTTAGATTACAAACTGGCATGACTACAAGAACTTCAGCAACATAGCATTGAACACGACTTACCCTACGGTGAGACATGTAATTATAATAAAAAAGCAAGGAAAACCAATATCGGTCTTCTTATCGTCACTGTCGAGTTTGTGCCTCCCTTTCGGAGAGGATCTCGATGAGCTATACTGTAGTTGATACGATACTTGGGACTCCAGTAGAACATGACTACTGTACTCAGAATTCTCTTGATGCTAAAGGTATAAAGCTGAGAATCTGACAGAAGTCATTCAAGTTTTGGTCTGTTTGGATGACTTTTGACATCATTGGAACTTTTTTGTTAACACCACCTCCTTATAGCTTATTTTTGAGAGAACTGGAGATTGTCGATTACTCAGGACTGAGAAGAGCTATCGAGACCTCAAGTAGACCATTGTAATCCTTGAACTGGTGCCATCATTTTGGTACTAATTACGTGATAGAACCATTAATATTGTTATTCCTGGGCGAAAATAATTACAGTACAAGTGTACAACCAAATCACACAACACTAATCTCTAAGACTTCTCATATACAGATCCAGAGATAAGTCTATAGCTCTGTCTACAGTTCGTCCAACTACAATGGACTCACTTCCACAGAGCCTCGGCTCCTGTATACAGCTCGTACTGCTACTACACTCACTTCCGACAGAGCCTTCGGCTCCTGTCTCCAGTTCGTAACTAATAATACATTTCTATCACTCGTGTTTATACTCATCGCCCACTCCAAACGACCCTCCCATGGTGGTAAAGTCGCCCAGATAATTGTCGGTGAACTCGTCCAGGTGCATGTCTTCCTGGATGCCGCCGCCGAGCTCGTGGTGCAGGTCGAACCGCGAGTCGAAGCCCGGCGAGTTCATGTCGCCCAGATGCATGGGGGCTCCTGGCTGAGGAGCCGGCTGTTGCTGCGGCTGTTGGCCGTTGTGGCCGTTGTGCATGTTCATCATGTCCATCGGAGGGAGGTGCATTCCCTGGGGGGGCTGTTGCTGAGGGACAGACTGAGGAACTGGCACTTGAGGCACCTGCTGAGGCACCTGTTGAGGCACCTGCTGAGGTACCTGCTGAGGAACCTGCTGAGGCACCTGCTGAGGAACCTGCTGTTGCTGAGGAACCTGCTGAGGAACCTGTTGTTGAGGAACCTGCTGCTGCTGCTGCTGCTGCTGCTGCTGAGCAACCGGCTGAGGCTGCACAGAAGCAGAGGACTGAGCAGAGGACGGTCCTGATCCAACTCCCTCGTCCTTCAACACTCTCGTGCTCTCAACACCCTCCATCGTGCTGGCCTTTTCCAGCAGCGCATTGTGCAACGCCACCGCGTCCTCGTACACAAACGAGCCCTCCTCGTTGTACTGCTTGGCGTTGGCAAACATGAGCGCAAACTCCTCCAGAAACTGGTCCAGGCTCTGGTAGTACGAGCTCTGGATGCGCTTGGAGATCTGGGCGCACGAAATCGGCTGCTTGATCAGAATGTAGTAGTCGGGGTAGTCCGTCTTACTGGGGAGCTCAAGGAACAAGTTGATTCGAGCTCGCCCAGTCGAGTCCTCCACGTTCAACACATGGTTGTACAGCGTCTTCATGATGCCCAGCAGCGCCTTTCGGGCCTCGGGAGTCAGCGTGTCCTTCGGTCGGCCTCGTCCACGGGCCTTCTTCTTGGGCTGCTCGTCCTCCACCTGCATCATCGGGTCCTTGGTCTGTTTTCGCGACCGCTTGCGCTTCACGCCGGGCGAGTCAATGTCGTCCAGCTCGTCCAGAGGAGACGCTGTAGCAGCGGCACCGCTCTTTTTCGCCTGCCGCCGCTTGTTGTCAGCACGCTTCTTGGCAATCGTCTCGTCCATATCGACGTCGTTGTCAATCGCCTCCAGCCACTGCTCCTCGGTGAGTCCGTCGTCGTAGTGCAGCACCTTTCGCTCACGTGCGCCTCGGCCAAACTGGTCCGTGTTGACCGGCTCCACCGCCAGCTTAATGTCCCGCTTGTACGCCTCGGGCAGCTCGTCCTCGGTGAACAGCCGGTCAATCTTGCCCTTGCCGTACTGCGACGTGGCGTGGCGCTCGGCGTCGAGCTGGGCGAAGAGAATCCGCTCCTCGTCGTTTCGAGCCAGAATCTCGTTCAGCTCCTCGTCGTCCACGTCGTCGTCGCCCTTCTCCTTCTGCTTCTCCTCCCGCTCCAGCAGACCTCGCAGGAACGCCTCCTGCTCCTCGGCCGTCGACTTGTTGTCAAACTTGCCGGCCTGGATGACCTTGCCGTCGATATCCAGCTTCTTGTGAGCTCGCTCGAGAATGTTTTCTTCGACCGAGTCCTCGGTGATGAGCCGGAGAATTCGCACCTCCTTGGTCTGACCAATTCGATGGGCTCGATCCTGGGCCTGCAGATCCTGATGGGGGTTCCAGTCAGTGTCGTAGATGATGACAGTGTCGGCAGTCTGCAGGTTGAGACCCAGACCTCCAGCTCGAGTGGACAGCAGGAAGGCAAAGTACGGCGAGTCAGGCGCGTTGAACTTGCCAAGGAGACCAGATCGGTCCTCACTCTTGGTACCTCCATCCAGTCGGAGATACTGCCAGCCCTTGAGCCGCATGAAATCCTCCATAATGTCCATAATCTGGGTCATCTGGAAGAACATGAGGATTCGGTGGCCAGCGGCCTTGAACTTGGGCAGAATTCGGTCCAGAAGCTCAAACTTGCCTGCCGTTCGCCACAGGTTGTCGTTGGTCAGCCGGTTGGGATTCACCAGGTCCTCCACCTCCTCGAACACAAAGGGATGGTTGCAAATCTTTCGCAGCTGCATCACCTGGTTGTTCAGACCCTTGAGACCCGTCTTGGTGGCGCCCTGAACACCTTCGCCGATAAACAGCACATTGTGCTTGATCATCTGCTGGTACAGCTTGGACTGCAGAGCACTCATCTTGCACTTGAGCACCTTCTCCACCTTGTCGGGCAGATCCTTGGCCACGTCCTTCTTGAGACGTCGCAGCAGGAACGGACGAAGCACCTTGTGCAGACGCTTGATGATCAGCAGCGTCTCTTCTTCGGAAAGATCCATTTTGTCCTGGCCTCCGGTAGAAGCAAAAGGTGTGTTGAACCATTCGTCAAAAGACTTCACCGAGTTGAAAATCTTGGGCAAGACGAAATTCAGAAGAGCCCACAGCTCGGGAAGCGAGTTCTGAAGGGGTGTACCTGTGAGAATCAGTCTGTACCGGGTGTGGTAATACTGCGTCAAAGTGCTGGACAACTTTGACTGGGCATTCTTCATTCGATGACCCTCGTCGATGATCATGTGCACCCACTTGATTCGCGACAGCACCGGCCGGTCCTTGATGATGTACTCGTAGGTGGTCAGCAGCACCTGGAAGTCGCCTGCTCGAATGGCGTTCTGTTGGGCCTTTCGAGCCATGGGGGGGCCCTTGTACACCAGCTTTTTGATGTCAGGAGCCCACTTTTCAAACTCCAGCGTCCAGTTGGTCAACGTCGACAGAGGCACAATGACCAGGTACGGCCCGGGGATCTTCTTGGTCTCAATCAGATACGCAATCAGCGAAATCGTCTGAATGGTCTTTCCGAGACCCATCTCGTCGGCCAGAATACCGTTCAGGTTGTTGTTGAACAGCGACAACATCCACTGCAGACCCTTGATCTGGTACTCCTTGAGCTGGCCGCCCACCAGCATGTCGGGCTGCTTGGTCACGGGCTCCTGGATTCGGTGAGCCACAGCATAGTAATCGGCCTTCTTCTGGTTGTCGGGATCCTCGTCGTCCATGTCCTGCTGAGGCCCAAAGTCCGCCAGATTGCCGCTGCTGTGGTTGCTCTTTTGCTGGTCCTTGACCGCCTGCGCCAGCGAGTCCAGGAACGTGTTGGTCTGCCGCAGCAGGTCCGTGATCCGCGTGTCCTTGGTCTGGTCCAGCAGCTTGATGTACGCCTCCTCGTCGTTGGCCCTGAGAGCCTGCAGACGCTGCTTGGCGTTTCGCTCGATTCGCTTCTGCTCCTCACGCTCGGTGAACACGTGGTAGTTCTGGCACGCCTTGGCCACTCGCGCCTGTCGCAGCCGTCGCGATCGAGACGCGTTGATGGTGTCCTGAGCATGCTTGCAGATGTGAATGAGCTGCTCGGACCGCACTCGGACTTCGTGTCGCTGGCGCTCCATCAGCTGCTGCGTGCCAAACTGCTCGGTCATGAACGCCTCCTGCAGCGACGTTTTCTTCATCCGCGTGAAGTAAATCTTGTTGTAGGGGTCCAGACCCACGGAGTTGAAGTAGAAGGTGTCTGCGAGCAGATCTCCTCGCCACGCCTTTTGGTGGTCCAGCAGCTGCAGCGACTTGAGCTCAATGGCATTGTCGAGAGCACTGGAGGACTCGTCCGAGTTGGCTGAGTCGGCTGACTCATCGTCCTGCTCCTCGTCGAGCTCAGGCACGTCCAGGTCGCCCTCCTTGAGCTCGGTGATTCGGTCAGAGATTTGCTTACTAACGCCGTCTTCGTACAAGTCTCGGATCTCCTCGGCGTCCATGCCGAGAGGCATGATTGAGGGGATAAACGTCCGTCGCTTGTCCAGGAATGCGGGGGAGGTAATGTCGTCAAATGAGAACGTGCCCTCCAGCAGCAGACATGGGTCCTTGTACCCTGAAATGGTCTCTGGAGCTGCGGGAGCGGCAGGAGCGGCGGGAGTCTCAGGCTTTTGCTCCGAGGCCCGTCGCAGACCCGTGAGACCGCTCTGGGACGGAGTTCGACGTTTGCCCATGCCGGGAGAGTTGGTGTCCGAGACCGCGGGCGACTGCGAGCGGTTCTGGAACATGGGGCTTTGGGGGATGCCTCCAGGCGACATTTGCATCGCCATGTGGGGTTGGGGTTGTTGGGGGAGTTGGGGGACCTGCTGGGGGACCTGTTGCTGCTGCTGCTGAGGAACCTGCTGTTGGGGTACTTGAGGTTGCTGCTGCTGCTGCTGCTGCTGAGGTTGCTGCTGCTGAGGCTGCTGCTGTGGAGGCTGTCCCATGGCTCCTCCAGACGGTCTATACAGCGCCTGGAGCACCTGGGGAGGAATGATCGCGCCCTTGGCCAGATGCCGGTACGCCATGAGCTGGTTCTTCATCTGCATGATCATCTCGTTGGTGAACGGCGAGTTCTGCTGCTGCTGCTGCTGCGGCTCCAGGTGCGGCGTGGGGCTCTGTCGCGGCATTCCTTGGGCTCCCACGCCTCCGGGCTGGTTATGGGGAGGCACAGGCGACCCGTTCATGCTCTGCATGCTGTTGTTGGAGTTCTGGTACATGCCTGCGGAGCTGGGTTTGCGCTGCTGGGGCTGGGGTTGCTGGCCCGGAGAAGGGAACTGAGCCATCTGGGGCGTGAGGTTGCCCTGCGTGGGGGTCTGGCCCTGCATCTGGGGGCCCTGGCCTTGGATACCCTGGGCCTTCATTCGCTGCTGCTGCGCCTGCTGTTGCCGGAACATTTGCTGGCGTTGCGAGTACGCTTTGAGCACTTTGGAGATTTCAATGAACTCCTGGGAGGTGTTGGCGTTGGCTCCGAGACGGGCTTGTAGTTCTTTGTAGCGCTGGGTTAGTATGGAAGTGAGCGGCGTAAGTCGCGAACGGACCCGATTGGAAACGAGTGTAGGAAACGAGTGCCGTAGGCACGAGTGGACCCGATAAGTCGTTGTCATCACAGGAACGACCCAACAAGAGGTTCCTAGTAGGAACGATTGTTGACTGTGTGGTGTTACCCAAGGGTGTTGTGATGTCTGTACCATGATTGACTGAGTCGTCAATGACATGGTACATTGAGTGACTGATGGTGTGGTGTTTCCGACTGATAATGATGATATTGATGACTGCATGCCTCACTGACACTCAAATGGCACACAACTCAGAGAATCGAACCAACAATCGTTCATGGCTCTCATTGTCTGTCATTGACTCAAATGAATCAGCATTGAGGTGTCGTGTATGGAGGTCATAACAAAAATATCAGTGAGGCTTGTCAAGTCAACGTGATTGAAGTGATAATAACCATAGACAACAAGCCTGAGATGTGGCCATGACGAGTCAAAATAGTCACAGAAAATAGACAACAATCAATCGATGAGAAAAGGCTGATTTCAATAGTCAACAATGCCAAATCAACAAATGTGAAACTGTTAGTGATGGGAAACTGTGTGATCACCATCACGTAACAATAATGGCAGACCGTATCACCATCACGTAACAAGGCGTCAATGAACACATCACCAGTGCTTCCATCACATTCCATCAGTCACGACAAGTCATCAGAAGTAGACAACAGAAGTAGACACCACGACAACCACCAATCAATCACCAATCACCAACCACACATCACTCAGACATATCGCAATAGTCGCGTCACGATGTCAATCACGTCACACGTAGACAACAGCCAGGCGTGATCAAGGTAGATATAACGTCATCCTTAATCACACATCGCCATGTCAACACTTGACAAGACATCAACACCTTAACATCACATCACAACATCTCAATCAATGACACAACACAACACAACACAACACATCACAACAACGCGATAGTTCGTCGTAAATCAACCACCGCTTCGCGCTGGTTCGTCGTTAATTGCAACCACCGCTACGCGCTGGTTGGCTGATACTCACCGCATAAATCCTGTTCATATCCTCCATATTCCTCGGCGGCTGAACGTCCATCACCCTGTTGCCAAAACTCGGCGACGGCGTGGCCATCTCGTTCTGCACGTCCATCTGGCCCAGGGACGAGTCCATCATGCCGTCCATGAAGCCCTGCGGCCCCATGCCCATGTCGCCTTGCATGTTGGGGTACGAGTTCACTGTGTTAGCTTGGCCGTCATCACATTGTCTTGGTGTGTCGTCTCGTCTCATGGGCACTCACTTTTGCGATACGCGTCGTCGGCGATAAACGGGGGGTCTGTGTTTTTCGGTTCGTGTCGGTCGCTGGCCTAATTCGTGCAGTCCTACCTGTGGACGAAAAGGGCTCTTTTTTTTTTGCACACCAACGTTGTGTGGTACCGTCTTCTTCTTCTTTTTTTTTTCGTTTCGTCGGGTTTCTAGAGAGAGGCACAGAGGGGGGACATGAGTACACCCCCCCCCCCTAGTGTGTGGCAAACTACGTATTGGGTAAGCAGGGCGCAGGGTACACTTCCCCATGTGGGAGCTCGGGGAGCTGGCCAATGGGAGGCCTCGGTGCCAACATGTCTGTGTGGAGCGAGCCGCCGGCGACTTTTCTGCGCGCCGCCGCTGGGAGAAAGACCAAAGAGGGGACCCCTCGCGCGCCGGTATTTTTGCCTCTCGCCCAATTTAGCCAAAGATAAGATAAAACCTGGCTTCTGTCTCTTCATGTGAGTGTGGATTTGTCCTTGTGTTTTGTTTTTTTTAGGTTTGCCGACAAGTGAGAGTACGAAGTACTCGTACTTGTACACCGATTTCGCCAGGCGTCGTTTGGTGAGTGTCTCTGTTTGTGTCCGTGTCCCCGTCTGTCTGTGTCACCACCTCCAATATATATACAACTACTTCGCACTTGTTCGTCTTTTTTTTTCCTCTCATCACCGCTTTGTCCGGGCTATCATTTTAAGGTGCTGCCAAAAAGCCCCATAAACTCTCACGGGTGTCAGGGAGGGTGTTGCCTGGGGAAGGGGTGCGGGAATAGGGCCTTTTAACGGACGCTACAGTAGAGATATGGGAAATCCAAATACAGCGGAAGACTCAGCGAAACAAGGCGGTCATTTTGGTACCGCTCTCGGCTCTGTATCTCTCTTCTCCGGCTTCTCGGATCCTTCTAAATCACGCGATGTCTGCATGCAGTTTGGAGCAAGCGCTATGGATCAGTGGCAGGCGAGGTGCTGTACCTGTAGACGAAGATGGGTGGTTTGATTCGGCTTGTTTCTGTGGTTTCCTTTTCTCTTTTCCTTTTTTTCCCGTTCTTCCTGTTTTTGCTAGTTTTTCTCGTTTCTCGTTTTCCCGTTTTTCCTCACACTAAGCATACAAGTTACTGTAGAACAACCAAAAAAAGACTGCCCAGAAATACAGCACCACGCTATACCTCCAGATACAGCGCAATAAGACTGTATTGCCACCTCGCACACCCCCCAGAAGCGCTCATTTTCGACAAAGACCAGCCTCGGACCCTCCGCTTCCTCCAGCCTAAGGCATGTATTTTCGCAGCTTTCGATCCATGGTAGATCCGAGCTTAAGTGGGGTAGAGTTGGATTGGGGATGTTGGGGGAGTACAGAGACAGGTGAGAGGGCCGTAGAACGGTGTGGAGGACCTGAATTGCTCTTGTTCGGTGTTGTTCCCCTTTTCCACCCTCCTGGTCACCCCTTTTCTGCCATTTCCAGACCTCCAAATAAGCTATGTTCCCACTACATCTCTGTATAGCCTTAACTCTAACTACGGTGGACACGATAAATGGATGGCATATGGAGAGACGAGTTTTTGCGAATCCCGGAGATATCGGTATGGAAAGAGAGCTGCGAGCGAGGGGGGTTTAACCGTGGTTTCCATTTGTCTCTGCGACATCTACCCACCATTCTACAAGCCCCTATCCTCCTCCCACATCAGTCTAACTCTGACACCATGCAGACTATTGCAACTTACTCTTAATTTGCAAACCGTCATTTTCGACATTTTCGGGGCGCTCTAGCTCGACGGGGAGACGAGATATCGCGATTCTGAGTACATAGATCGACTCAGCGGGGCGAGATTAGTCAGACTGCGTGTTTGCCCCCTTATTTCGGACCATTTTCACACTTTTTGCCCCCTCCTCTGCACCTTCCAACTGCATCAAGTGAGGCAATCTCAAGATACAAGACAACATGCCACATGGACCGAAGTGGATAAGTAGGAGGTGCGAAATGACACGAAACCACAAGTACGAAGTACTTGTACTATTCATTACAACTGTACAAGTGCTCTCCAGGCTTCAAATCCTCCCTCATTCCCCTCTCTGCACATGACGAGACAATGAGACATGTCAAGGTCAGTGGTCTTTTTTTTTATTCTAAAGATGCTCCGAAGATGGAAAGATGCGAGAGAGGAATGAGGGAGGTACGGATACTGAAGATGGGTTGTCTCAGTACGGTCGTACCTACGATAATCACGAGTATGTACAAGTGCGACACTCCTACCTTGTACGAGTACATACTATACAACGTTGCTGTAGCTACCAACAGGACATGTCTATACCACCTAATCCTGCCTGTTACAGCCGAGAAGCTGCCTCTTTGACAAGCGTCGTGCCACCAGACGCAGCCGACTCTTTTTTGTCATTTTCCCCGTTTCTCTTGTCATTTCTCGTTCCCTTTTAGTTGCCCATTTTTACTCGTTGCTCATTGCTCGGTCTTTTTAGTCTGATTTTTCCAAAAGTGGCCAAAAACGGACAAAATCACTACCACTGGAATCAGCTCGCTGCGCCCATTCCAAATCTACCGTCGAAATCGCAATCGGAGCAAAACTGACAGAGCTGAACGGTCTGCACTTTCCACACCCCGTTGTCCAAAATAGACTCGGAAAATTATCGTCAGGTGGTGGTGTTGAATGATAGAGCGAGGAAAGTACCTGGTAAAAGTAGGTCATTTCAAGCACCCCAACTCTCCAGTATGTTTATCACGTGACCCCCACCCGCTTACATAATCACCCCTTAGTCATCTTCACGTCCAACCAAAGTTGCTCGAAATAAGCGATTACGATTACCGTTGAGACCATGGCTGCATGTGGTTGCCAAGCCCCTGGTTAGGGGTGTTCAGACGGACTTTTTGCCGGGCTAAAGACGGAAATGGGACATTTTGGGTCGCCGGAGTCGATTTTCGGCTTCAAAACCGCGGAAAATCAACCCCTTGACCCCGTTTTCGTGTACATTCCTTCCTTCATGCAAGGTGACAATGTCCCCACGTTTAACTTTAAGCGAGATGAAATATGATTGCGGTGTGTAGAGATGCACCAGATGGGGGGATGAGTGAGTGCTCGGGTAGATTAGGGAGGTACACGGCTGGAATCAGCGTCACGTGACGAGTCGATTCGTATAATATTTTCCCCATTTTGTCATACAAAGTTTTGTAGCGGATGGTTTAGCGGTTTTCACTAGTAGCTGATAAGGGATACAAGTAAAATATTGATGGATGGAAAAGGACAAACAGCGATGTAATATCTAATCATGTGACCAGTCATGTGACGAGTCATGTGACCAACCACGTGACTCACTATATGCTACTAGCTACAATACAAGCACTTCGTGCTTCGCACTCCGTACTTGTTTAGGTTCACATTTTAAATTTGAAGTCATCACCAATAATCATCACCAATAATTTCTTCAACACTCTACCATGGGCAAGAAAAACTCGTCTCGAGTCAAGAAACGCGCCCGAGCCAAGGCCGCCGCGCGGGCTCACCGGGCAGAAAACGACGGAGCCGATTCGGACACTCCCCAGACCCACACCAACGGATCCAACTCTTCCTCGGCCATCTCAGACTCGGATGTCTCGGACATTCCTTCCCAGAGTCCTGTGCGAGGCCGGCGACGAGGCGACTCGATAGCGTCCATGTCGTCGACCATGTCTTCTTCTCGGTACGATTATTTGGCGCAACCGGCGGATTCCGGCGAGATTTACTCGGGTCCTCCAAGTGATGCGTTTCCGACGTCGTATTCGTCCTACCAGCATCTGAATCGTCGGCGGTCGATGAGCCGGTCTCTCAGTCGGTCACGTGGCTCTCTCGGAGGCGACTCGCGAAGACCTTCTGTGTCTTTGTCGCACAGACCGTCGACAGAGGTGCTTCAATCGCCGCAGTTCCGACCCCGAGCGGAATCAACGGCTTCTTTCCGGTTTTTCGACCGAGACGAGCTCGAACTGGCCGAGGGCTCGTCGACCATGGAGGACGAAATGCCCCCAGAGAACGACGAGGTTGCTGTCGAAGAGGTGGACGACTACCACGGCGCAGGATACAGACCAAGTGGAAGATTCCGAGAGTCGCTGTCGCTCAGCAGAGACGACTACCGGCGAGGATCGACGTTCTCAGCAGACGATAACACGCCGCTGATGCGCCGTGAGTCACGTGATTCGTACGACGCGCGACCCAGACGGGAAAGTGGCAGGTCCGACGATGGAGGCTCGTACACTTTTGGTCTTCATGATGAGACTCCTTCGGGGCCTCCTTTCCCCGATGCAACCAACACAGTCCAGCGGTTTTACATTGCCGAGGAGGATTTGTTGATTGGTATTGCCGGGTATAAGACGAACCGGTTGAAGTCTGTGTTTTTCTTCCTGTTGTATGTCGCTACTGGTGGAATTCTGTTTCTCATCATGCGGTGGTTCCCCAGATGGCGGATTTCGTGTCTCGGCGACCCTGCTCCGCTTGGAGACTGCGACTGGGTGGTTATTGAGAACCAGTGGGGCGAAATGGAGATCTGTGACGTGCACCAGGCTCGATACAACAGAGCTTTGTCGACAGTCTTCACTCTCAAGCCAGACAGTGGAGAGTTGGCAACCATTCATTCTGGCGAGGAAGCCGAGTCGTCGTCGTTCCTGGAAAACGACCCTGACCCGATTCTGCCTGTTTTGCGGTCCATTTCCTACAGATACATCACGTTCATCTACGACCCCATTGAGGACATTTTCCGCACCAATGCCGGCTGGACTGATCCCGACTGGCGCGAAATGTCCATTGTCAAGGAGGGTCTGTCCTACGATTCGTACGAAGACCGAGTTCTGGCCTTTGGACACAATGTGCTGGACATTAAGGAGAAAAGCATCCAGCAGCTGCTTGTGGACGAGGTGCTCCACCCGTTCTACATCTTCCAGGTCTTCTCCATGATCCTGTGGGCCGCAGACACCTACTACTACTACGCGACGTGCATTTTCATCATTTCCGTCATCTCCATCACCAACACGCTGGTGGAGACCAAGTCGACGATGCGACGACTGTCTCAGATGTCGCGCTTCATCTGCGAGGTCCGGGTGCTGCGAAACGGCTTCTGGACGACCGTTGACTCTTCGCAGCTCGTTCCTGGCGACGTTTACGAGATTTCCGACCCGGCCATGACCCTGTTCCCCTGTGACTCGGTGCTGCTCTCCGGAGACTGCATTGTCAACGAAAGTATGCTCACCGGCGAGTCTGTGCCCGTGACCAAGATTCCCATCACGTCTGAGGGTCTGGTGCATCTTTCGCAGGGTTCTCTTATCGGTTCAAACGTGTCTCCGGACATTGTTCGAAACTTTTTGTTTTCAGGAACCCGAGTCATTCGAGTTCGACGTCCTCAGGGAGGAGATTCCGAGGATGGTCCAGCTCTCGCTCTCGTTGTCAGAACAGGTTTTTCCACCACCAAGGGCGCTCTCGTTCGATCCATGATGTTCCCCAAACCCACGGGCTTCAAGTTCTACCGCGACTCGTTCAAGTACATTGGCGTCATGAGCGGTATTGCCTGCATCGGATTTGTCATCTCCACGATCGATTTCATCAAAATGCAGCTCCCTACTCACTTGATTGTCTTTCGAGCTCTCGATCTCATCACCATTGTTGTTCCTCCTGCCTTACCTGCCACGCTGACGATCGGTACCAATATCGCCCTGGCTCGGCTCAAAAAGAAGCAAATCTACTGTATTGCGCCGACGAGAGTCAACGTTGGCGGCAAAATCGACATTTGCTGCTTCGACAAGACCGGCACGCTGACCGAAGACGGTCTGGATATCATGGGAGTCACTCTGGCTGAAAGTAACGCTGGCAGACGTCTTTTCTCCGACCTGCACGCCTCCACCGACGACCTGTTCCCCCACAAGTCGCTCAAGGGCAACCAGGCGGCTCTGGACATGCTGCTGACCCTCGCCACGTGCCACTCTCTTCGAGCAGTCGACGGCGAACTTGTGGGAGACCCCCTGGACTACAAAATGTTCTCCTTCTGCAACTGGTCGTTCGAGGAGGAGGGATTCAAGTTTGGAGAGGAGGTCGGCTCTCAGACGTCCAACGAGCGCATGGACAACTTTGCAGTCGCCGAAACCATCTCTCCCTCGATCGTGAGACCTCCGCCAGGTCGGTTTTCCGAGTCAGGAGCCGACGCCGAGTTTGGAATCATCCGGTCGTTCGAGTTTGTGTCTCAACTGCGAAGAATGTCGGTCATGGTCAAGACGATGCACTCACGTGACGTGTCGGTGTTCGTCAAGGGCGCCCCCGAGGTGCTTCCCGAAATTTGCCGACCTGAGTCTTTCCCAGCCAACTACCACGAGCTGCTGCACCACTACACGCACAAGGGCTACCGAGTGATTGCGTGCGCGACCAAGACGTACCCCAAGCTCATGTGGCACAAGGCGCAGAAGCTGTCACGTGACGAGGTCGAGTCGCAGCTCGATTTCCTCGGTTTCATTGTCTTTGAGAACAAGCTGAAGCCGTCGACCGCCGGGGTCATTCGCCAGCTCGAAAACCAGGCCAAGATCAGAACAGTCATGTGCACGGGAGATAACGTGCTGACAGCCATTTCCGTGGCACGTGAGTGTGATATGGTGCCGTCTCACGAGATCCAGGTCTTTGTTCCGTCGTTCGAGGAGGCTCCAGAGCATGAGACCGGTCTGGCGATCAGATGGGAGTCTGTCGACAACAACAATCTGACGCTGAACCCGGCGACTTTGCGGCCCCTGAACCCGCGAGTCGTGCCTCATTATTGTTTGGCAGTTACTGGAGAGGTTTTCCGGTACCTGATCGACTTTGGTTCCGACGACATTCTCCACCAGATGCTCATGCGAGGCAAGATTTACGCGCGAATGTCGCCGGACGAAAAACACGAGCTCGTCGAGAAACTGCAGGCTCTGGACTACACCACGTGTTTCTGCGGTGACGGAGCCAACGACTGTGGAGCTCTCAAGGCTGCAGATGTCGGCATTTCTCTGTCTGAAGCTGAAGCCTCGGTAGCTGCGCCGTTCACTTCTCGAGTGTTTGAAATCTCGTGTGTCGTTGACGTCATCAAGGAAGGCCGAGCAGCTCTCGTCACCTCCTTCTCCTGCTTCAAGTACATGTCTCTGTACTCTGCGATCCAGTTTGTCACTGTCGGCATTCTGTACTCGTCGGGCTCCAACCTCGGCGACTTTCAGTTTCTGTGGATCGACATGTTCCTCATTCTGCCAATCGCCATCTTCATGGCCTGGTCCAAGCCGTACCACAAGCTTGCTCCGAAACGGCCCAACGCCAATCTCGTGTCGCGAAAGGTGCTCATTCCGCTCATTGGCGAGATTGCCGTGCTGGCGACCGCGCAGTTCATTGTGTGGAGTCTCGTCAAGAAGGAGCCCTGGCACATTGCTCCGATCCCCGGAGCCGAGGACGCAGATGTGGCTTCGTCAGACAACACTGCTCTCTTCTTTGTCTCGTGTTTCGAGTACATTCTCATTGCCGTGGCTCTGTCTGTCGGTCCTCCTTACCGAGAAGACGTGTACAAAAACGTGCCGTTTGTTCTCTGTGTCATCTTTCTGCTGGGAGCTACCGCCATGCTCATGAGCATCTCCAACATGGACTCTGGCCTTGGCAAGCTGATGCAGCTGACTGCCATGCCCGCGGACTTCAAGCTCGGCATTGTGGCGATCGGGTTTGTGACTTTTGCCGTCTCGTGGCTCTGTGAGTCGTACGTTTTTACGCTGCTGGTGCGGTTCTCGAGGGCGATCCAGAAGGCCACGGGACTGGGGCATAAGCAGTACAAGAACAAGATGTACAAGAATATCAACCTGGGAGGGGTTTAATAGATTAGATGATCATTTAGTGAGAAACCGTAGAGACAGATTAGAGAGAAACTGGACTGCGAAGCAGTTTGTTTCGAACGTAGAAGTACGGTAGAGACAGATCAGTGAGAAACTGGACTGCGTAGCAGTTTGTTTCGAGCGTGTAGAAGTATTTTAAACAGACCAGTGAGAAACTGGACTGACGAAGTCAGTTTGTTTCGAACGTGTAAATGTGCTGTAGACAGATTAGAGAGAAAACTGGACTGTGAAGCAGTTTGTTTCGAACGTAGAAGTTCTGTAGATAGATGAGTGAGAAACTGGACTGCGTAGCAGTTTGTTTCAAACGTTTAGAGCTGATAGACACTTAGATGAGAAAAGTGGATTGCGTAGAGTAGCAACTTGCTTCGAATGTTTAGAACCTGTAGACACTTGTTTGGGAGAACTGACTGTAGCAGTTATATGAGAAACTGGACTGTACTGTACTGTAGCAGTTGTTTTGTACAGTATGTACCGGTAGTACGTTTAGTACATACAAATTTGTAGACATTGTTAGATGAGAAAATAGACACGTATGAGAAAACTGGACGGTAGTACTGTAGTTTGTTTTGAACGTTTATTAGTACTGTAGAGATTAGATGAGAAAACTGGACTACATAGCAGTTTGTTTCGAACGTTTAGTAGAGAAAACTGACAGTAGCAGTTTGTTTAGAACTGGTAGACTTGGTATATGAGAAACTTGACTCTAGCAGTTTTTATTGAACATTTAATAGACACTTGTTAAATGAGAACTTGGACTGTAGCAAACTGGACTGTAGCTGTTGTTTCGAACGCTTAGTAGACTTGTTAGATGAGAAACTGGAATGTAGTCGTTTGTTAAGTACTTCACTTCAGGTACATACTGGGGTACATTTGTCTTTCTCTGTCGCTACCTGTACTGTAGATTGAACGTCCAGATAGTGACAATAGGACACTTGTGACTTGTCTCAATAGTTGAAGATTTGTTAAGCTAAAAAGCTGGCTAGGGGTTCATTTTTGAGGTTCCAGGGCAGCTGTGGAGATGTTATCAATATAAAAATGAAGCTGCGCGCATGTAGAATTGACAGATGATGTAATATCTGACTATGTCCATACATTGTGGTGATGAAATCGGACATTCTATTCTCAAAAGGCGTTTTTATTTTGTTGAACCTTAGTTGGGACTTTGGATAAAAGAATCAAAAAAACATTCTTTAAATCAATTCTACAGTTATTACTTGTACGCTCATTAGAGCTCTCTCATGAGATCAAGTCGGTGCTTGAGTCATCTGGATATTCCAACTACAAGTATAGTAGATAGAAACTACAGTATGAAGACGTGAACAATTCTGTGGTCAAAAGTCCACTTGAGACAGATGAGAGAACTGACTGTAGCAGTTGTTAAATGAGCTACTTGACAGTAGCTGTTGTATCGAACGTTTAGATACTAGATGAGAAGACTGACTGTAGAAGTTGTTTGGTAGGTGGTCATAAGGGGCAATAACCTGGTCATATATCCTGTGTCGGTACGTATGTACGTTGTATTACTGATTATGATCAAATGAAGCACTACAATGTAGGATGAAGCGCAACACTTGTCTTATAATGTATTGCACCTTTAATAACTCTTCGCATTTCTAAGAAAACGGCGATTGTCTTCATTTTATGACTGATTTTTACACCGTATCAGGTCACTTCTACCCGAGTATTTGATGATTCAAAGTACTTGTACGAGTCACCAGTGTGTGTACTGTTCCAAACACGATGCCCATAACGCTACAACAAAACTCCTTGTCTTCTGTACAAATAATAGAATGCATTAATCTAGTGCTCCACGGCCTTCTCTCCCTCCTTGGGGGGGTAGAAGTTGTGCAGGCCAAGCATGGCGGGGTATTCCTGGGTTAGCATAGTAGGGGATGATGACTGTCACTAGAAGTAGAACAGAGACAACAGAGACAGAGACAACAGAGACAGAGACAGCAGAGACAGAGACAGCAGAGACAGAGACAGCAGATACACAATAAACGAATAACAACAGAAAGCAGAAAGACACATAAGTACCATCAACAATCTATCGCGTGTCTAGTTGTTCAACATGGATCATACCTAGATATGAAGCCGTACTTGAGAATAATGAGCCATCTCAATCATGGTATCACGCAACTCCCGTTATACACTCCCGTCTGTGTCACTGTCACTGTCACTCATATCAATTCCATCGTAGTCGCTTCTGTTGTCACTTGTCACTTCTTTCTCTCCTCTCTCAATGGTATCACAACCAAGGAACGTGACGTGACCTGAACGAATCAGCCGCTGGTAAAATAGACCTCAATCATCCAATGTCGCATTTCCTCATCCAATATCGCATTTCGTCACACATGACTCGCTACGCTCGTCATGTGACTTCTCATACTCACCTCCTTGATTCTCAGAAACATCCAGAAAAACATGGTGGCTCCCAGAAACTTGGTGGCGATTCTGTGTCCGGCAGAGACCTTGGGCGGGGGCAGAGGCCCGTTCCATTTGTAGTTAGCGTGGTGACCAGCCATTTTGTATCGAAATCGAATAAATCCGGTGGTTTTGCAAATGTAGTGGTGATGCACAGAGCTAGAGTTGTGCATTTCAGGCCACTGTAATTGGCCAGAAATAGAGTTTGACAATTAGGGTTTTGACATTCCCAGGATTCGAACTGACGAGGGGGGAGGTGGAAGGGTGAAAGAAGTCAAGCAGAGGAGTCAAGGAGAAGAGTCAAGGAATAAGGAAAACCTGGTAATCGATTGATTGCTATAGAGTGATAAGGTCGTGAGTTTTACCTTATCTTACACAAAGTAGCCTGTATATCAATCGACCAACGTGATTACTAAGCACACATGCGCTTACTAAGCAAAGTTAAAATGACACTTCTCACCAGACACAATTTACTTACTAAGCAACATATAAATATTTCTTACTAAGCCAACCTTAAATTCCATAGTTCACATTACTTAAGAGGGGAGCCTCAAGAGGGACTCTGTGGGACTGTATGAAGACGAAATAAAAATGAAAAACAGATGGAGACCAATGATCAGGACAGATAAAGTACTCAATAACTTAAATTCCACAGAACCGTCAACAATCGTGCTTCAATATCATCATCACATCTCTTCCATATACTTAGCTTAGGGCACCATTTACTTAAGCCAAGATATCCACAGAACACTGTCCAACACAGTCAATATTGATGCTGTAGAGCAGGGAATTTGAAAATCGTGTCAGTTATAACGTACCCTTTTAATCAACTAGTTTTCACCCTATTCCCTCCACTCCCCCCAACGTCTCTACTCCAAGTCGAACCCACAACCTTTAGATTTTCAACCTTGTGTGAAAAGTGAAAAAGCTACACCTAACATACATCGTATCTCAACTCACTAATCCATATCACACCCCCCTAAAGATGGACACCCTGAGCAAAAAGCCCGAGCAGCGGCCCGAGGAGATCTCGGCGATTCTGTCGTCTCTGGACCGATACAACCCCGAGAAAATCGCGATTCTGCAGGAGTACGCCACGACCCAGTGTGCGGATCAGCACTCGGACATTGAGGCCAACCTGGCGCTGCTCAAGCTGCTGCAGTTCCAGCAGCAGCCCAACCCCCACAAGGAGGACATCATCTGCAACATTCTGTCCATGGCGCTTGCCAATTTCCTGACCTCCGACTTCACCACCGCTCTGCATGTTCTGCCCTCCTACGTTCTGGACTCTCCTGCGGCCGACACTCTTGCCGAGTCTGTGCAGAAGCTCTTCCATCTGTACACTCTGCTTGACGGCTGCCGGTTCCCCGAGTTCTGGGCTGTTTACGAGCGAGACGATGCGCATGCCGACATCACCGCCGATGTGGCTGACTTTGACAACCTGGTGCGAATCTCCATCACCCGGGCAGTCGACATTTCGTCCCAGGCCATCCACAAGGACGTGTTCCGGTCGTGGCTCAACCTGTCGGACAACAAGTTTGCCGACCACGTGCAGCAGCTGGGCTGGAAGGTCGAGGGAGAGACTGTGATTGTGCCTCCCAACAAGGAGAACGAGGCCAAGCCTGCCACCACGAACGAGAGCATCAAGATCGAGCAGATCTCTCGGCTGCTGAAGCGAACCAACGAGTAGGATGGTTAAGGGTTGATGACGTAAGATCCCGAAACAGGATAATTCTAGGATCGTTCGAAACAGTACTGCAAGTTCCTGATACTCGAACACCGGTGATGGACCAATAAAATGAAAAATGTTAGAAGAGTGTGTTATTGTAGCAGGTAGTATGTGAGAGTGTGTCGATGTCCATGTAGCCTTAGATTCAACGTAGACTGATTCAATGAGATAGCATCAATCTATAAGTACAGCATTTCAATTTTTTCAGTCACCTTGTAGAAAACAAGTTGATTAAGAGAGGTATCTTCAAATCTCAACTAGATCACATGTGACTGTATACTGAGATACTGTACAAGTAAAATTGGGCTTTAAGTGATGGGTTGACTAAGAGAACTTGAATATCATGACTAACCCTGACTGTTCTGTTTTAACAAAACCACCAATCTTGGCACCATTTGAATCTGCGCGACAAGACGAGTCCAATGGTAAAGTCTTCGTTGTAATGGCTTCATTATTGCGTGTTCCAGAGGAGTTTGAAGATGTGGAAGCTGTGTATTCAGAGAAGGGAATCTACAACGTCAAATAATAGCTATTGTTCTTGAACACTCTTACTTGTAGCTGATTCCACTTGAATACGCTTTCCAGTTTTAATTGTCTGAAACAAGAATATATAGATTGTCTTCTATAGTAACGCACGCTTTCCTCAATCAATCAAGAACAGAGGGTGACAGAGGGTGATCTAGTTGATCAAAAAGAGACTAAGAGGTTGAATGTCTGGAATCGTTACTTCAGACAATCAACTTCTACCTCACGTCTTCATAGATACACTCGTGAGTCCACTATCCGTTCATTGTATCTAACGACCAACAATATCTACACAGCCAGCCTCGAGTACTTTGACAACTGCCTATGAGAAGCAAACTTGAAAATGGCATATCTGTGCTGTACTTTCTGTGGCTACGTAAAAACCAGCCTTTCTGTGCTATCCCCTACAAGTAGGAGATTAGCAGGTATTCAATGAACAATTTCTCAGGGTTAGTCAGGGTTAGTATGTAAGAGTGTATATCGTACAACTAAAACCACTGTTCCTTCAACAGCTACGTATTTGTACCCTCTATGAAGCTCACACTACTAATGGAGCTCTTACAAGAAACACAAGTATCTACAAAAATCACCTCTCACATACACTACGACTAGAGATCAATCGTCTCTCATCGTCTCACTCTGACTACTATGCTGACGAAAATATACTGTCCTATACAAAAACGTCAAATAAATAACCTCACGGCACGACCAGAAGCATCCAATTACGTACATGCCCAAAGCCATGACTGCAGCCGTTCGTAACCACGGCAGCTCATGATTAAAGTCACTCGTAACTCCAGCAGATCGTAACCACGGCAGCTCATTGCCTACGGCAACTCGCCGCTTAGCTCAGCTTCAACGCCTTCCGGAGATCATTCTCCAGGTCAGACGTGGCCGTCACCGCAGGAGGAGGCCCGGGAGGTCCACCGTGACCGACCATGGGCTGGTAGGGGTAGCCCTGGGGGCCGGGGGCACCGTACCCGCCCGCGTTACCGTAAAACCCGTAGGGCGGGTACTGCATGCCAGGGTGGGGAGGTCCGCCCTGGGGAGGGGCTCCGTAGTAGCCCTGGGGAGGCATGCCCATCTGAGGGGGCATTCCCTGGGGCATACCCTGAGGCATGCCCTGGCCCGGAGGTCCAGCCATAATAGGACCTCCGGGCAGTTGACCCATGGGTTGACCCATAGGCTGAGTCATACGCTGCTGATGAGCAGGATGAGAAGGATGAGCAGGCTGTCCGGGATGTCCTTGAACAGACTGTCCCTGAACAGGCTGAACGGGCTGTCCTTGAACAGGCTGAACAGACTGCTGTCCACCCTGCTGACCAGGCTGAACAGGCCGAACAGGCTGCGCCTGTCCAACCTGCCCACCCTGTCCAACCACAGCCTGGGCAATCTGCTGCCCAGCTCCACGCTCCTTCTTGTCCGCCTCCATGAGCATATCCAAGAAGGTCCCAGACGGCGGAGCGCCCGACGGAGCGCCCGGAGCGGCCTGGGGGACCGCAGCTGCCAGGGAAGCAGCCGACAGAGGAGCAGCCCCCAGCCCTGAAGAAGGCCGGGGAGCAGCCCCGGATCCGGGTCTAGGCCCCGAAGGCGCGCCCGGAAGACCTGCTCCTTGCCCTCCTGCCATTTTGGGAACAGGCAGCGAGGAAGGAGCAGGCGAGGCATGGAACGAGGATCCCGCAAACTTGGGGTCCACGTTGTTGCCCTTGCCGCCGCCGTTGGGGGTCGACGGCTTGGACTTGCGGGGAGGCGTCACGTGGGTCGTGGCCGCAGGTCCGTAGAGCGACGGGTAAAGGAGCTCCTTGAGATCCTTGTCGTCGTCCGAGGTCGAGGACTGGGTCTGGGTCTTGTTCTGACCCTGGCCCTGTCCCTGGCCCCGTCCCTGGCCCTTACCTTGGCCTCCCTTACCTCCCCGCTTGTTGTCGGTGTTTTTGTTTCTGACATTGCGGTTGTTGTTACCCCCAACATTGGTGTTGTTGGAAACGCCTCCCCCGTTCTTCAGATCGGGGAACAGGATATCGGTGAGATCGCGGTCGTCGTCGTAGGAGTCTCCCGCAGCTTTCGCAGCCGCAGGACCTCGTCGTCGTCCACTGTTGCTGGTATTGTTGTTGGAACCCTTCTTTGGAGCTCCAGGTAAGTTGTTGTGTTTTCTTAATGTGGCGCCTGTTTTAGACATGGCGTGGAAATCGTGGTTCTGTGTTCGGTTTCTGTGTGTTCGGTTTCTCGGTGTGTATGGTCGTCCTTGTCTTTAGTCCAATCTGTCGAATGTCGCTTCTGTGTTTGTGTGATCAAATCGATGCTGGTACTGGGCATGTGTGCACAAAAAAAGGTCAAGGTCGGCTTATTTTCTCTCTGTGGAAGATGGGCGAAGTGATAGGGCAGGCAAGTTCGATCACGTGATGTTTCGGTGATGGCTTCAAACTTGAAATGTATCGTCGGTCGCGAGAAAAAGAAGGAGCACTTGAGGTATCGTTATATGCGATCCAAGATGGTGGAGTGGAAGGGTCCAGAAGAAGGTTGTCATGTGGGAGAAGTTTAATCTAGGGTTAGGTGGCGAGAGGGAGGGATGAGGGTCTGAGAAGTGAATATTAAAGATATGGCAAAACGGAGAGTACCAAACGAAAGCTGGAAACGAGAGGAACAAAACGCACTTTTCAGATTTACCACACCGCCTCTCCTCACACTCCCAGAGACTATCTAATATCAACACCATCACATGCGTCACATGGGAGCTGCATGGCCCGATTAGGACGGCCAAGAACGGCCACACGCAGCTGTGGGGTTATTTTTGGAGATTGGAAGCAGGGCGTGGGAAATATGTGGCAAAATAGTGCAGTGTGGCGTTGCAGGTGGCGTGCTTATGTAATGCAGTTTTTTAGCGGTATCTCTGGTCAGTATTTATGGTTAAGTAACTTTATTTTTCAGTTGGGAGAATAGTTGGAAATATTGGGTTGGGTTGGGGTAGTGATCGTGAGCGATGAGAGGATGGTGGACGGTAGGAGAGTGGTTTAGAGAGATGAGGGAGGTCGTGGGAGTGAAATAAACTAGTTACGACTCTTCTACCGTCATTCTTGGCTGAGTTGGAGAGGTTATTGTGTGAAGGGGTAATATCAATATAACGAGTGATGTAGTTTGGTTACAACAATGACAGGTATACAAAAAATGATCACCGAGACCAGCTCTATCGATTGGTGTACTTTATATTATCACAGGACTATTATTCAGCTAGATATGGGTATCACTTTATACAACACCCTGAAGACTAAGAAAAGTACAACTTATTTGTTATCCTGAAATTGCGCTATGTACCTGTACATTCACATCTGTCACCTGGAGTGGATGTCAGTCCTTTCCTTTTTTTTCCTCGTTTGTTTCATTTTGTTTTCATTTTCTTCATTTTCCCCTATCTGATTACTAATCCAATCTTTGTCCAGTAGATATGATTACTAAGCAAACCTCCTCCATCTGGTGATGTTTCTGCATATCCAGTGTACATACTCTAATTACCAACCTCCAAGATGGTCCTTCACAACAGCAAATGGGACCGAAAGGCCAAGAAAAACTACGAGAAGAAGCACGGGATTGTGTCTGACCACGAGAAGGCCCGGCAGGAGGCGATTCAGAACTCGATCCCTGATCTACCGTCCAACGCCTGGCGGTTTGATGAGGTCAAGGAAGAAGGAGCTGAGTCTTCAGACGACGGAATCGACTACTCGAAACTCAAAGCCAAGCAGATGGAGCTGCCACGTGGCAGTTTATACGAGCGTAATATCTTGAATGGCGACAATGGTGGGTTTTCTGATGACGAGGAGGAGGAAGACGATGGAAAAGCTGCTAGAATGCTGCAGGAGGTGTCTGAGGCCGAGAAGTTGAAGGCCAAGCAAATGCGAGATAAGCGTGCCAAGGCGAACCAGCTGATGAACCTCAAAAAGAAGTTTTCGGCCACGGAAATGGACGACGAGAATGTGGACGACGATGATTTTTTCAACGAGATTGACGGGGTGAAAAAGGAGGAGGTGGAGACGGAGGAGAAGAGAAAGGTGGGGAAACTGCCGACAAAAGGGCAGCAGGATTTTTTGGATGGTTTGTTGGGATGAACAAGCTAAGAAGATCTGACGTAGTCAGATTTCTTTGGTTGTGAGACTTACGGGATAATCAACAAGCTAGGAGATCTGACGTAGTCAGATTTCTTGGTTGTGTCCACACTGTCAGTGACTAATGAGCCAAAGTTCAAAAATTAGTCTCTATTGCACTGTTACTGTATTGATTCTTTGACAGTCCATGTCATTAGTAAACAGTCAGTATGTCTCTGTTCTGAACCATTTGAGACATTACTGAGATGACTGTAAGAGGACATGGAATCAACTGAAGTACAAGTACGACTGACTAGCATCCAGAAGAGTTTCTATAACAATATATTTATTACCAGGGTTAGTCAGGGTTCAGGGTTATGTGTTTTTGACAACGTATATCAGATGTTCAGGGACACCTTTATCATCCACATGAAGTTCTAACGACAAAATCTAGAATCTCCAATAGTCATTCTTAACAAGGCTTAAAGGGATGAATAGAAGATGTGATTACAGTCACAAGACGGATACAGACTCCAGGACTGTTTTCGTGTATTCATCATCTGCCTATAAATTGGAGCTGAATTCAAACAATAGGTAAAGAGAAAACGGACTCTGATAGATCTGCAGCTTTAGTACGGTCACAAAAGTATCATTTTCAACGTACACCGAAGGGGGTCGATATGGGTATCATAATGAAGCCCCGGAGATGCCAATTACAGTGGTACTATTAGTGTCTCAGCAGCGTTGATATTATTAGTTTTAATAGTCTTTCTTTCGTTAAGGTGGTCCAGTGTGTAGAATACCAGACAGCCTATTGCAATGGTACCAGCTCTTGTTCTCTTAGAGAACGCAGACGGTGACAGAATGACCTCTCCAATCTTTCCTTCTTGTTTAGAAGACAAAATAGTATTACTGTCTTAAGTCATTGTGGAGATTACAGGAACTCGCAAGGTGGAGAGCGAAAGACTCAACTGGAGTAATCTAACCACGTCTATGAAGCTCTTGATGAGGTAACACCACTTCACAACTTGCTCCAGAATCCATATCTTCAGTATACAGGACAAATCACGTGGAGGTGAAAGCTGTTGTTGAGACAACATACTGTATTAGCTGCGATATTCATAAGTAGAAGCGTCTCAGTGAGTATTGCCGTCACATCTGTGCACAAGAGTTGTTGAGAATCTTCATTCAGAGACGATTTACTAAACAAAAGTACATTGCTGTTTTTTTATGTGTTGTTATTCTACAACTCATGGTCTCACCGTTTTTCTCATTTAGGAGCTACAGTACGTTGTATATACATCTACTGGTATCTAAGTAACTCATGCAAGGAGTTCACACTGGTACGGTGTTCATTTACGAGACTAGAAACATGTCATTCAACTGTCTGGCCATTGTTTATTTATAAGAACTCATCAGGTTACTACAAGTAGGTCTACACTGGGATAACAAAAAAGAGAAAAAGCCATTCATATTGTAAAGCAGCTGGTGTATGTACGATCATGTTCAGTCTTTATCTGTAGGATGCTTATGAAGAACCTCATACCATATGAATCTAACAGGCATTTAATCGCACTTGGGTTGCTGTTCACCATTGGCTCTCATAGAAGCACTCTTCAAAAACAGTTTTCAGTAGAGTCGCAGTATCGCCACCTACAGTACATCATCTACTTGTCATCTACGTCCCAGTTTTGTTCAAAACGACACATGGTCTATGCAATAAATTATATCCAGCTCCTACTTCATGTTCTGCTTCACCTTTTGGAAGAAGCGGGCGACGAGGTTGCGTTTTTTGGCAGCCTGGATGGCGGGAGTGGGCTCGGAAATGGCCTCGTGGAAATGCGAGACGACCGGCGGAGGGGGAGCCGACCGTCGAGAGCGGTGGTGCGAGTTGCGTCGGGAAACTGTGGAGGAGGGGACCTCAACAGCCACATCCCTCACCGGTTTGTGGGAGGGGATGCTTTCCGTCTGCGAGTCGAACCGCGTGTGTTTCACGGGCTTGACGGGCTTCTTGGGCGTGCTGTGCTCGTGCTGAAAGTCGGGCACGTCTCGCACGTCGAGCACCCGCTTGTTAGGAGGCGGAGAAGGAGTCACAGATTTACGTCTGTGGCCAATCGAACCGGTCCACGACTTGCGGTGCTCGGAGAACGACTTGCGCTTGTGTTCCGTTTCGGGCCGAGCCGTGTTGTGGTCCAGTTGCAGCGACTGTCTGGAGTCCAGCGCCTTTGGTCGCGAAAGACTCAGCGATCGCCGCACGTTTTTGAAACTCAGCTGCGAGTCCGACTGCGGCAGAGTGTACAGCGAGGGCGTGGCGACCACCATGGACTCGGCCGCGGCCTGCTGGAGCTGCTGCTGCATGAGCAGCTGGATGGCGGAGAAGAGAATCGCGTCCACCAGCGTCACGCGGTAGTTGTGGCCGTGGGCGTGGGGCACCGTGGACGCCCGTCGTCGCCGCGACACGTGACCGTCCTCGTCGCTCTTGTCGGCCCAGTGCTTGGTTCGCAGCCGGTGCACCACCTGGTCCAGGTAGACGGGCTTGCGGAACATGGGCGAGTAGACCCGCACCTTTTCGCTGAGCGACATGAGCGTCTCGCCCTTGGACACGAACCGCCAGCCGCGCTCGCCGGTCCAGTAGCCAATGGCCATGTCTGTGGACGAGTCGACGAGTCTGTAGGTTCGCGCGCCGACCTGCTTGAGATGCCACGTGATTGGCGTTGCCAGAAAGGCCTGCAGCGAGTCACGTGGCGGGAGAGTCTGTCGTCGAGACCCTCCGGTAGCCGAGGTTTGTGGGGAGACCGAAGACGGGTCTTTGATGTACGACTGGTCGGCTTCGGACGCCGACACGTTGAACCGAATGTCCGAGTGGGTGATTCGGCCGGCGCTCTGGGGGTGCTCGTCGACGGTGTAGACGTGGTAGACGCCTCGATCCGAGGACTGGTCGTCTTCCACGTGATTATTAGTAGCTGCGTTTCCCACGTCTGGAAGAGAGACGGACGAAAACGAGTGGTCGGGACCGCCGAGGTACGGCGACGTTGGCGGCGAAGATTCCATTTCAATGCCGTCAAAGGAGATTTGGTTGAAGCCGGCCTTGGGCACCGGCAGCGTGGCTCCCTCCACGACTCTGCAGCGGCCGCTGTTGTTTCTCGACAGCGCCGTGGTCGAGTGCCGGGTGCAGTAAAACTGGTCCGAGTGTCTTCGGGACGAGTTTGCTCCGACAATGCCGGCGGCTCCTTCCACGGACCGCAGAATGCCGTGCACGGGTTTCAGCAGGCGGTGTTTCTTGCGCTGGACGTTGAACAGCGGCGTGGGGCGCGTTTTGGGGTCGTCTTTGGTGGCCAGCCGCTGGATCTGCATCACCAGACCGGCCTTGTTGTTGTGGGAACGTGCAAAGAAGAAGGATTCGACCGCGGCACGTTTGTGGCGCACGTGGTCGTCGTCCGAGTCCTGCGAGGAGGACGAGAGGTCCGCATGCTCGGGCTCGGACATGTGGTCAGACACCGACAGATCGGGGGGTGCTAACTTCATGTGTGAGGGGAGGCCTAGGGGTAGGATAGTGGCCATCTGGGTTAGTACGGAAGTGAGAGGCCGTAGGTCTGAGCGGACCCGATGAGCATTTACCGCAAGAAGGCGATATCAGCTGTTCAAGGAGTTCAAGAGCTGTTCAAGGAGTTCAAGTTCAAGGGGCTGAAGCACTAGAAGCACTTAAAGAGCAAGCTGTCTCTTGAAGACAAGCTGAACTGAAGCGTCTGCCACTAAGTTGTCCAGAAGACAGTCTGAGAGTGTCACTGAGATCAACAGATGACTGGGTATCAGGGTGGTCCAGGTAAGTCTAGCGTAGTTACTTACAGCAATTGCCTGAAAACAAATAATTTCTTCCAGCTTTTGTAAGAAATATATGTTGACAATTGCCTGCATCTGCTGACAAATGCGGTGACAAATGCTGTGACAAATGCGGAGGAGTCAGACTGGAAGGAGTAGGTGGAGGGAAAAAAGTGTGAGCAAAGTCTGGGGGTGGACAATGGGCTTTTTTCATGGGTGTGGGGCCTGAAGGATCACGTGGGTCTGGGAAGATGGCGCTAGAAAACACTTCAACCGCTTCAACCGCTTCGGTTCCGCCGCTTGCCTCATTTGCCACTGTCGGAAGACTAGCATGTGATGAGAGGCGAAACCATGGTCAAATGTCAAATAAGGAAATGACAAATAAGGCCGTGTCCCAACTTGACCCTTTTTTTCATCGCCACTGAGATGCATCTTAAGAGTGAAAAAATGACACCCGACCACCCATGACTATTCCCATGTCGCAGTGGCAAAAAAACCGTGGGAAAGATCGCCACGAATAAGTGCCACAAGTGCCACAACACAATTCTACCACTCCTAGCCATGAGGCTACTGAAGACCCAGCGGCTGACCTAGCTAGCTCCTAGCGGCTGACCTGGCTAACTCCTAGCGGCTGACCTCCTAACGATTCACCTTCTAACGATTGGCAGCTCCTAACAACTTTTGCTCTTGTGGTTGTGCTCTGTTGCTCTTGTACTCTCAAAATCTCTCACTTGAAGAGGCGATGTTCTCATTCTCGTTCTTGGAACATTCTCTCAGTTCTCATTTTCGTTCGCTGATGTTCTCATTCTGCTCTTGGAACATTCGCTTCGCTCATGTTCTCATGTTCTCATACTCACTCTGTTCTGGCACTGAATACTGTGTACTTTCTGTGTACTTTCTGTGGTACCTATGCCAACTGGCAATGTCTTTTGTGTCGATGTGGTCGATGTGGTCGATGGGTCGATGTGGTCGTGTTTCTGTACTCGTCGTACTGTCGTCCTGTCGTCGTTATTGGTTCGATGAAGGGGAAAGCTTTGTTTATACATGGCCCACCAAGCTCAGGCTTTTGCACCGCTGCAATCATAGGGTGTCTGTCACGAATAGCCTTTGCTCTTCACAGGCGGTAAATCCGACGCGTGAGACTAGCACAGAGTTAGAAAACGAAAAGTGGGAGTAAGGTAGGGGTACGGTTGTGAAAAAAAAACAGGTGAAAAACGGAAAACGGCAGACCGGATAAGAGATGGAAAAGAAAAGAAAAAAGGAAAAGATGTCAGATGTCAAAGCACACAAACAGGATGTTGTCCGTTCGTGGCTCAAGACCTACGGTCTTTCACCACTCACTACCGTTTTCTCGCGTGCCCCTTACAACCCAATCCACCATAGCCTCTGTCCAGACACGTCATGTATGGAATCCCCCTGGCTGACCGCAAGCAAGCAAGAAGGGAAGATGTGCGGTTTTGCGTGAGCGACTCGAGCCCCGGTCGTCCGCACTACAGTCACATTTTGGCTTACTAATCGCCCCGAGCACCTCCAGTTGCTGTCATTCTACTGCTTCTCACTTTCTCTTCTCTTAATACCTCAACCTTACTGGCTGGTGGAGGCTGAACCCCAGAGTTTTGCTGAGCAGTTGGGCTAAAGAGTTTTAGGGCTGACTGGGCTGGTAGTGACGGGTGTGTGGTTTTTCGGACGAGTGTAGGTGTACTACCAATCCCTCAGTCCCTAAAAGTCCTTGTAGCTCTCATTCCATTAATCAGCTACTGCAAGTTGACGCACCGGTGGAAAAACATGTGATGGGTGCAGTAGAGAGGTGAGGAAGGGTGACGAGGAACCAACTGTGGTGGTACTTGTAGGAGTGTCTGTGATCTATGCTCAAATGGTCTCAACTTGTCACCTTCAAATGTGGTTCTCTCATCCCAAGTGCAGTCCTCAATCTCACCCCACCTTCGCCCTACTACCCCAGCTTCTGTTTACAAGGAGTCTATTTGAGTTGCGTCCAACCCTTCCTGGACTCGATCATCTCCAGTTACCTCCTCCTCGAGCTAATCACCATGTTTACATCTACAGTCGACGAGGCTGAGAGTAAACACAGGGATGGTAAACACGGCGGAATGAGAAACGCGAGAGTGAATACGACACTTGTCGAGAGAAGCACAGAATCGCGCGTAACCGAGGTCAAAATCGACTTACATGTACATACATTTACGGAAGTACACCACCACCGATTTCCAAATCCACTATAAGCAGCTTGTCCGCCTCTTGTCATTCTCATATTTGACAATTATTATTCCCCTGCGTGGACAACTTGGAGGAGGTTTAGTTGCGAGCTCAAGATGCAGGAGAATCGTACCCAGAATTCTTTGTCACGTGACCAACCCTGCCAACCAACTCTCCCCATTAGATTTTCCTCATTTCTCATTTCCTCAATTTCTCCAATTCTCGTGCCTGATTGCTCTGCTCTATGTCGAAGAGAATAACCTCAAGCTCAAACTCTCGCAGACGCCAAAACATCTTCTCTCATGCACAACAAGCAGATACATTTTTCTTGGCGGCCCTGCACATGTAAACAGTCGATCAGGAACGAGATTGAGGTGTGCAAGTGGTGAAAGCCGGTGGGTGGTATTGGTGGTGTCACGTGACTGGATCTAGGGTCATCTGTGCAAATAGTCATCAGCCAGCCTGCCTCGAATTTCCTTTTTTCGTCACCTTATTACCCACCCCACCATTCATTTTCTGGAATTAAACCGTTTGAATCATGTCTCACAGTTGCGGGCTGGATCACCGAAACTCAATGGCCGAAACCGCTACGAGCCAGCTGGGACGGAGTCTGAATAGGGGTGGTTTTGAAAAATGTGGACGCTGAAGAATTGGTGTATTGTAGATCTCGGGAAACACAGACAAGAGTTGCAATCCTCAAGTTCAGCATCGTTAGATGATTTTCTCGAACTCGTCGTTCGACCATCTCCTCTGGTTGTTTCACACTGAAAAATCTCAAATTCAACATTGACAAATACAATAGTTGTAATTAATCCTCAGGCTATAGATACATACGGTACTTGTGCGTACTTCTCTCTCCAGCCGTGGATTTTCCGGGGCTATTTCACTATGCGAGAGCCTAACTAACCTCAAACCAGCGCCCCCCTGAGATCCACATGGGGAAGAAAACACTGTTGGAATGGGAGTCGCTGGGGTGCAGAAATGGGGTGTTCATATTCGACTCGGACGCTCGTCGGTGACACACGACGGACGCAATTTGTTTTAGTAACTGTGTCCAGAAAGTAGTGCACTGTTGGAATGTCGTGTGACCCAACGGCAAGCTCAAGCTGGAGCAGCAGTCATGTGACTGATGTTGCTGTGAAGTTCAGGGAAAGCTGTGAAGTTGATAAAAATCTGTTCAGTCGCTGAAAAAGCTCTTCATCACCATGTCGTCATTTCCTATAGCTCGTACCCCTACTTACCCCACTTTCCGTTCAAACACCGTGTCTTTCACCTCATTAACCCCGCTTGTACAGTCTTCACCTTCCGTCAATTACGTCACTTGACTAACTGACCCTGACTGTCTCATCCTCATGTCATTCACCGTTTGACCCAAAATGTCTTATGATAACATGACGTCGGTTCAGTTTCCTCAAGTCTCCATTGCCCGGTTCTCGCCACTGCCACATCACCCCACGGCGCGCCGCAAGCTCCAACCCCCACAGCCATGTGATATCTATCTTGAAAAGTGTTCGGGATTTGACCGGGCTGGGCAATTAGACGGATTATTCGAGAAAATCAGAAAAACTGGAAAAAAATCAAGAAAATAAATCAAAAATATACCATTCAACCAGCCCCGTTAATCCGGACTCCCCACCCTTCCTATACCAACTGATAGCGCTCACATACTAGTCTCGTCTTCTGTCGTATTGGATTCCCGAAAAAGTACTTTGTGAGTCACAAAGTGAAACTCGGAAAAGATTGTGGGGGCGTCATGTGGGCGGAAAGGGACGCAGCAGGTGGCTAAATCTCGAGCCTGCCGTCTTATACTCTCGGGTAGATGATTTCCAGCAGCTCAAGGTATTTTTTTGGCTCACATCTCTCGTTCCTTAAATAGAACTCTGATAAGCCACTCTGCATAAGTCCCTTGTTGACCTCTTTGTTGAACCCCTTCTTTGTCTAGTTGCACAAAGACGTCAACTAGACACCTAGCTAAAATCGAAGACGGGCTAAAAAGACAAAGACGACCAGTGTTGTGATAAAAGGCATTTATATGTAGACACGTCGTATTAAAGAGGGCTATTTTAGAGTGTTTCAAAATAGGTGGGCAGTGTAGTAATAACAGCAAGAGTATTGGAGGCTGAAGGCCATTTTGCGTATCATTACTAATCACGAAGAACAGCTGGAAATAAGGATTTATTAGTATCAACCGAAAGAAGAATTCAAGCTGGTTATCGCAGTGGTATTATTGTGCAAGTGGCGCGGATATTGACCGAGTTGCGACGGGTTGAACGGATCACGAAATTTAAGGTGTGATTTTATTGTTTAACAAAATTAGTTAGTATCTTAAGTATTCAGATGAAAGAGTTACAAGTGGTTTGAATGTTCAGTCGTAAGAAGCAATCTACTTTCTACCATTTGTAGTGAAGGTATCTCTAGAAGAATGATATGGTTTAATAATATAGGAGTGATTGCTTCTCTGAGATGAGTCAGCAGACATCTACATTGTACAGTTCTTTCATATATTACGTCGCTCATTGACCCTAACTACTCGTCGGTTAAACGTCTTGTGTATCAAATGTATCCTATAATAATCTGCTAATATGATCTTCAAAACGTGCTCAAACACCTTTAGAACTTCTCTGTGTCAAAGAAGCTCCCAAGTATGGCCTACAAGTACAGTACAAGTCCTCTTTTCTTAATCAGCACCATCAAAATCAAAACAAAAGAACAGTCATACAAGTACTTGTAAGTTCAAAGAACACCGTGAGCTCAATGAAAGCTTTCAAAGACCTCATTGAGTCCTTTTTCAAAGTCAGCTCCTTTTCTCACACAAAATAGACCAGTGATCAAGTCATTGATATGCACAGTCAGATCAAGTCACACAATATCACCATTTGAAGCAAAACACCAAAAAAAGACCTGAATTCAATATCAAATGAATGAGAAAAAGAAGAGAAACCGAATGATATTACTCTTATAAACACATGTCTACTTCTGACTGAGTTATCGCAGTTCTCCGTGATTACGTAACACCACACACTCAGTCAAACATTACTTACCTCTCACAACTACTTTAGTTGAAACTCCCAACACTTACACCGCTGGACATACCGACAGGTCTCTCAATATCTACTTGTATAAAATTAATGTAATATGTGATTATGAAAGAAATATCCCTAAGACAGCTCACCTCCCCTAAATCAATCCCATATTCTCACATCCACATCCACACCTCTGTTCCACCTATAAACGCGCTTCTCTAACGCTCGTCAGTTCGAGTCCCCAAAGTGCATCAATAATTAGAGTTATTCACACGACAGTATGAGGAACAAGACAGAACACTACAACTTCACCAAGAATCGTCCAATGACGATAAAAAATTGACAGACACATGAAAAGCACCCAAATAATACACCCCTCGAATCCCATCTCAAAATACCTCCTATTTTACGCATTTTCTTTAACACCACCACTTGTTCCCAAATAAACTTTTTCAAGTGGATCAAAAATTGACATACTCATCCTGTCACCACCACACCCCCCAACATGAAGGCCTCGATCACAACACTCAAACAGGCCGTTTCGGCAGCCGCAAAGGCCCAGGTGCCCGTCATCGACGCAGGCGCCTCGTACATCCCCAACGCCAACTTTGCCAAGTTGCCCCAGAAGCTGCAGGACTTTTTCCAGCGGTACCCTCCCCGGCCGTTTGCAAAGTACTCGGACAAGAAGGGGTTCAAGGACGCTGCCAACGCCAACCCCTTCCTGCCCAACAAGTCGCGTGTCACCATGAAGACCCACAAGCCCGTGTACTCGCTGAGACGGCAGTCGGATCTGTACAAGCTGGCCCACAAGCACGGCGTGCACGAGCTGCTTCCTCCCATGGAGAAGACTTTCTTTGAGACCCGTCACGAGCAGGCCAAGCCTCTGGTCGGAGAGATGGTGTGGAAGAAGCACATTCGAGAAAAGACCAAGGAGAGCCGAAAGGAAAAGATTGCCAAGGCGCTGGAGACCATGGACGAGAAGATTGCCGAGGCCAAGGGCAAGAAGCACTGGGAGAGATTGGAGCGACGGGAGAGAGAGAAGAAGACGTGGGTCTAAGAAGTACGATAACAAGTACGAGCGGAGCGAGTGCTTGTACGCGATGGAACGACAATACAAACCCGAGCAAAGCGAGGGTTTGTACACTCTTGAGTGTGTTCCACCAAAGTCGATTACCACAATATGTATATAGTAATGAACTTGAAACAGGAGTAGGGCGAGTAGAACGAGCGTAGCGAGAACTACTCAGTACGAGTACCGGTAGTCCACAAGACTGGTCCACAAGACTGGTCAGTCAGTAGTCCACAAGACTGGTCCACAAGACTGGTCAGTCAGTAGTCCACAAGACTGGTCCA
>BCKG01000009.1:762782-775953 GCA_001600535.1 Yarrowia sp. JCM 30696
TCAGTAGTCCACAAGACTGGTCCACAAGACTGGTCATTCAGTAGTCCTCAAGACTGGTCATTCAGTAGTCCTCAAGACTGGTCAGTCTCATAGTCCACAAGACTGGTCAGTCAGTAGTCCACAGTCAGTAGTCCACACTGCTCAGATGTGTTCACAAGTCAGGTGTGCTCACAACATGTGGAGTGCCCTTGATAAGTGACACAACTCATGTCGTGACACAAACTTGTATAACACAAAAACAGTATCACACATCTCTCCCCTCTCCACCTTCTCCACTCCCCTCTTCCCCACTCAGCGCTGAATTGGAGACATAACATGATTGCGTCCGCCGCTTTGCTTTGTGTGGGTCGAGGGTCATGGACTAAAGTGGTGTAAGAGGAAGACTTGGTTTTTGAAGGGTGGTTTGGTTTTAAGGTGGATCTTCTGTTTGTGTAACCAAAGTCGGAATAGGTGAAATTCACAAAGTGATGGAAATGACATGAGAAGTGTACTAAACGATAGCTCTGGATCGGGGGAGTACAACGGTGAAGTCCCCATGTCTCTGTGACGTCTGTGACGTGTTATATGGAGACTTAGTTTGATGTTGGAGACTTGATAATGTAGATCTAGATAGAGCCTTTTCTTTCATTGAAGCAATGGTTGTATCTAATATAAATGACAGTTCACATACACTGAGCAGACACAATTATATACTCATTATTGGTTATTTCAAGGTGCAGTCTGATATATCTTTGCTCAAGATGATGATCCCTCATAGTATTCGATTGAGATGTAGTAAGATAACTGAGGGCCAGCTGGCTAGCTGACTGTATGTCAATTTTGTGGAAACTGGTATTCAGATATCGTGCTCTGAGAGCCTCTCATTCATACATAAAGCTGAGAAGGCAATGACAATCACTACCTCTTCTGAAGTACTTTGAGCTAAGAGAACACAGCTACAATAGAGTACGGTAGATGACTCCTTAAATAAGTATCCATTACTGACTCTTGCTCGAATACAGTACAGGGCTGTTTTCAATATGACAGCTCCAAATCTATAGCTATTCAGAGTCGAGATAATGTCCTCATATTACAAGAGATTCTTCATCATGACACTGATATTCAGACTACAACCTGGACACACTGAAGCGCTATAACCGATGACATCACAATTACTACAAAGAAGACCTTCCTATGGTATTTTTTAGTGACCAGAAGCTAAGTCTCATCTTTTGCTTAGTCACGTCCACCCTTGAATTCAGCAAGACTTTCCAATAAGCACTCATCCTGAATCAACACACCCTCTTCACCATCAAAGGTCAAGTTGACTGATCTCCTCGCTATGCTCCGAGTCGTTCATTTGACCGCCAAATCATCGCAATAAGTCATCGCTTCGCTCTGACTTATTACGTCCTCTTAAGTATATCCAACTACTCTTCCCAACTAAAGTCAACTAAAGCTAACTAACAAACATACACTCCAGCTGTCTCAAAAACCGAGCTACAAAGCAGAAAAAAGCGGGAATCAATTTATCAACCCATCAACCCACTCCCCACATACCGTACTTCTGCCCGTCTACCCTCCAACACCCCCAACCTCACCTCTCTTATCTCTTCTGCAAACCTTATTTTATCATGCAAGGTTAAAAAAAATTCGTGCATATGGCCAAAATTTCATAATTTCATCTTGTTTCATCTCCACACTACAATACACCACAGCCACGATGGAAGATGACGGAATGATGCTGAATCTGGTCGTGTCGGACGGCCCCCGCAAGCTGAGTGCGCGGGAAAAGGCGGCGAAGCTCAAAAAGTCCGGCCTCACGTTTGCCCAGCGAAAGGCGTTGCGTGAAGAAGCCCAGAAGAACGAGTGGAAAAAGGATATCGGCGGTCCTGCCATGTCCATTGAGGACCGAATGAAGCGCAAGCAGCAGGACAAGCCCGCGGTTCGACCCAAGCCGTATGATAAGCCTGTGGAGAAAAAGACTCGACTCAACGACAGACCTTTTAACAAACACAATGAAGACAAGACTGTTTCCAAGACTGTTTCGGTTCCCGAGACGGACGAGGAAAAGTACCAGCGACTGATGGAGGGCGGCAAGAAGCCCGAGAAGGAGAAATGGGTGCCGCAGCGGAATTTCCGAAACAGACGAGACATGGAGAAGACCAAGGAGGCTCCTGCTAAGCATCACGACAGAGACGTGATTGGAACTCGAGAAGATGGAACGCTGATTAAGCGAATGCGAGAGAAGACCGGAGCTCGAGGAGGAATCAAGGGCACGTACGTTTCGTCGATTTTCTCGGAAAAGAAGGAGGACCGAATTGCAGGCGAAGATGTGCAAATGGAGGATGAAGAAGAGGAGGAGGAAGATACCAACGCTGAGTCATCCAACGCTGCTCTGAAAGACTCGACGACTTTTTCGGGACTGGGATGCAGTCAGCGGCTTGTAGACGCTCTCGTGAGCATGCAGCTGGCCAAACCGACGAAAATCCAGCGAGCCACTATCCCTCGGCTGATTCAGCGAGAACGAGATCTCTTTGTTCAGGCTCAGACCGGATCGGGAAAGACCCTGGCCTTCGTTTTGCCTGTTCTGGAGCGAATCATGTCATGTGACGACGTGTCACGTGAGTCTGGCCTCTTTGCCGTCATTCTGACCCCCACACGTGAGCTCACGACCCAGATTTACTCGGTGCTCGAAACGCTGTGTCGAAAGGCGTGTCCGTGGATTGTACCTGGCATTGTGATTGGAGGAGAGAAAAAGAAGAGCGAAAAGGCGCGAATCAGAAAGGGCGTCAACATTCTGGTAGCCACTCCCGGTCGTCTGGCAGACCATTTCGACAACACCGAGGCTCTGGATCTGTCTCAAGTGCGGTGGGTTGTTCTGGACGAAGGTGACCGACTGATGGAACTGGGATTCGAAGAGACAATCACCAAGATTCTGAGAACCATTGAATGGAAGTCGGTTCTTCGAGGCGAAAACTATCTCAAAGATATCCCCAAAAACCTCAAACCCTTGCCTTCTCGACGAGTCACGGTCCTGTGTTCTGCCACGATGAAGGGAGGAGTCACTGAGCTCGGAAAAAGCACTCTCAAGGACGCCGACTGGGTCTCCAACGACTCTGTGGAGGACGCTCTTGCCGAGACCTCGGTCGAGACCTTTTCAGCTCCCTCACAGCTGGTGCAGGAGTGGGTGGTTGTGCCTGCCAAGCTGCGACTGGTGACGCTTCTGGGAGCTCTCCGAGGCGACATTCTGCAGAGCTCGGAGAAGAGCAACACCAAGGTGATTGTCTTTTTGTCGTGTTCGGACTCGGTGGACTTTCATTTCGACGTGCTCGCAAGAGACGGCTCGCAGATCAACAAGATGGACACCGCCAAAACCGCGCCTCTGCTGCTGGAAGACGTGTCGACGTCGGTGTACAAGCTGCACGGTTCGCTGAGTCAGCAGGCCCGAACCGCGACGCTTGCCTCGTTTGCCAAAAACAACACCCCCTCGATTCTCCTGTGTACCGATGTGGCTTCTCGAGGTCTCGATCTGCCGAAAATCACCCACGTGATCGAGTACGACCCTCCGTTCTCCATCGAGGACCATCTGCATCGAGTCGGCCGAACTGCCCGAGCAGGCCACGACGGACGAGCTCTGCTGTTCCTGCTGCCTGGAGCCGAGGAGGGATACGTCGAGAAGCTGAAACAGAGCCAGCAGATGAAGAAGACGACGTACGAGAACATTCTGGCAGCCGGCTTTGGCGGCAAGGGATGGGACTTTGCCGCGACAAACTACCATCTGGACGTGGAACGGTGGGTTCTGGGTGACGAAACTGCCCTCGATCGAGCTCGACGAGGATTCACTTCGCACATTCGAGCCTACGCGACTCATATTGCCGCTGAGAAGGACATGTTCAACGTGCGAATGCTGCATCTGGGACACCTGGCGAAATCGTTTGCGCTGCGAGAAGCGCCTGGAAAGCTGGGTAAGAAGAAGGACCCGGAAAAGATCAAGGTCAACAAGGATGGTTCGCTGGATGAGACCCAGGCGAGAAAGAAGATGTTGGATCGGTCCAGAAAGCACGTGTATAACTCGGGAGAGAGTGCGATGGGTGGATACGTGTTGGATTAACAAACGACGAACAAACGAACGAAGTGAGTTTGTGAGGTGCGTGCTTGCTAGGAGTGATTATTAAGGGAGTTAGAAGATGAGGTGGATAGCATATTGTATTAATGAATGGTTACTATTTAAGAGTATTGGAGTGTTTGAGTAGTTGTATCAAGATGAGAGTATGATGGTTGAACTCGTGAAGACCCGGGGAATAGAATGATATGTCTCTCATCTTCATATCTTTTATTTTAGGTGCTCTGGAGAGTTTTCAAGTCGACACCAGAAACTCAAATATACAGAATTCCTTCAATATTAGTACCAAAATGATCACCGGGAGCTGCCGAGTAAGCTGGTTTTGCTAGAATTTTGTTATCTCTTTTATGTCGTGAGAAACACCGTATCTTTTGTTTTGTGTAAATTAAGGTGAAGGAGTTTGTGATTTTTGTGAGGAGTTTTTGAGTATAGCCTATTAAGAATGGTTACTAATATTGTGTATATTGAAAGTATTAGTATCATGAGGAGAGTAGAATCACCAGTTTTCCTCAGGCTCAGAAAACAAACTGATACGTCTTTCATGCTTGTATCTTCAATTTTCGCTGTTCTGGAGAGTTTTCAATGCAACACTCAGATATTCATATAAACAGACAGCTTCCAATATTGGTACCAAAATGATCACTGGGAGCCAATGAGTAAGCCGGTACCATTGGAATACCTCTATCTTTACTATGTCTGGAGAAACGTCTTTTTTCCATTCTGTGTAAATTAAGGTAAAGGTCCTAAACAAACACAAAGGGGGATCTACTGTTATCAACTATTTTAAGCGTAAATATGACAGATCTACTTGAATATGTGGTCAAACTCAATGAAAGTTAGATCAAAATGAATAGGCGACTCTGAACATTGTACCCAAATCTCTACTTAACGAAACACTCCAGATCTGAAGGTGTTGTGCTAAATGCCTCAACTTTAGAAGCACCAACTCAACAAAAAGGGCAGAATAGTTTATTTGTACGCTTACATAAGCAAATATGGGGTACTTTATGGGAAGTTTAAGGTTACTTAATGAACACAAACGAAAATCAACAATAACTCACTAAAAGATACACAACTACTTCAAGATTTGGTCAAACAAGAGGAAAATTAAACTAAAACAAAGAGGCAACTCTTGAAAATATGTTCGAACATCGACCTTGAGAAATACTCTAGATCTGAGCACGCTGTGCTAAATGCCTCAATTCTACTCAGCCTCTATCGTCACGTGTAGCTTACGTAAGCCATTTGTCCGATAGTTTATGGGAATAATTTAAGGTTACTCAACAAACACAAACACAAATCAACAATAACAGACGCTTTTGTTCATTTTTTTTTTATAATCACATAATACATGAAAGGTGAAGAGCTACTTGAGTTACTGTTCAAACTCAACGAAAATTGGACCAAAATGAAGAGGCGACTCTGGAAAATGCATTCAAACATCTGCCCAACAAAATACTTCAGATAAGAGCATGCTATCCTAAATGCCTCAATTACCCCAACAGAAAAGTGCACAATAGCTTAATTGGCAGTCACGTGTAGCTGACTAAGACATTTGGTATTTTATGGTGACTGGATTTAAGGTTACTCAACTAACACAAACATAAATTGACAATTGCCAACTACTAGGTGCATGAATTAAAGAGAACTACTTCAATAATCTAAAACCGGTACTTGAAGTTTTGTCCAAAATTCAGTTTTCCACTTTCTTTCTCAAAAACCACACTGTCGACTGTCAAACCCATGGATTTCGCATCACGTGACAGTTTATTGACTTTGAACGACGGTGGAACAGAAATGGCAACGTCCTCACCCAAACTAAACACTTTTCCAACGATATTCTCCTTCTCAATGTTCTGCTTGAGCATGCAGTATATGATGACACAAATGGCTGAGATTGATTTCACCAAAGACGAGAATTGGGACCCAGGGTGTATTCCACCGTATTTTCTGACGAGTCTTCCCTCTTCAGTCAAAATTGGAGTCGATTTGAAGTAGTATTTGAGAAACTGCCATACTTTTTCCGTCCTCTTTCTCTCAACTTCATGGTGGCCCATAACTAGCCATTTTTCGATGATCGAGAACGAGAAATTGATCAAAGAGGGGTGAATGGAAGCGTTGAGAGAGGAGAAACGGATGATACAGCAGTAGTTGTGATTTTGAAGGAGGTGGTCGGTAACTAGAGGTGAAAGTGAGGACTCATGTAGCAAGGGTTTTAAAAAGTCATTCTGAGTTCTAGAAAGACTATGAAGTAATTGTTTGGCCCGTTCCTGTTCCCCCCTTACCAGCTCATCAAGAAAAGGAACTCTACCAAACATTACCATCTCTCCTAGTCTTCTTTTCAGCCAACAACTGAACCTCATTTCGATAACAGTAAGAGCAGCAGGAAACAAGGTAGGGGTACTTGGAGGAGCTGTGATCTTGTGAGGGGGTAAGATCTTGCCAAAATGGTTCAGAATCTTGGCTTGTTCATGAACCATGTCTAGACATTCAGCTGTAGATGAGTATTCACGTAAAAAGGGTAGTCCTGGACTCGAGGATATATTGAGGTGGGAAAAAATAATGTCGACTTCACGAGTGCTCAAATCGAGAACAGGGCACTTTCCAGGACCCTCCAAGAATGAGAAACAGTCTCTTGTGATGTTTTTTGCTTCACAAATGAGCACATTTCGAGGTAATGTCCTCCACTCAACGTCGTAACCTGAAACGTCACTCAAAACAGAGTCAGAGTAAGGATCCATGTATCCCAGTGTTTTGAGACCTGAAGAGTTTTTAACTGATGCAATACCATCTTTGTTTTCTCTTCTAAAACTTGTAGTCACCTTGGGAAAATCCCTTCTCTGTTCTTTAGTCCTTCCTACCAAAGTCAGGTACTGTTCACTCTGAGGGTACCCAGTGTCCCCACTGTCAATAAAATCCCTCAATTGAGCCGAAACGAGATCAATTGTCGACTCTGAAAAGGTCATGGTGGCGTGGAAGTGTGGAGACACTAGTGAGACGCTAGAACTGATAACGTCTCTAGCACGTCAGATAAGAGAGCTGGAAATACGAGGAGTTCAAAGAGAGACGTATTAAAGGGTGAACGTATGATGGCAATCTTCCTCTTGTACTGTCACTTCTCAAAGACTGGTGACAGTTTTTGAACTGGCTTACGTAATCACGAATAGGTGGTATAGACAAAAGTTGATTTGAGATAGAGAAAATGAAAGGCGAGTTGTTTATATGGCCAATTGACGCTATCTCATCAAGTATTCGCATTACTTTTTCACCCTTCAAGTTCTCATTCTTACAGCTCCTACTCTTAACAAAAATTAGTTGGATTTACTTAGGTCTAACTACTGGAGCTCTCCGGTTCGAATCCCGCCAAACACAAACACACATCCGCCTTAGCGTATAGGATTGCTCTGAAGTAAGCTGATAACTTTATCGGGTGGCAAAGCGGCTGATTGGAGGATGTAGAGGAGATGGAGAGACGGGAGTGGTACCAAAAGATAGAGGAGATCAAGGGGAGTACAATGGAGTCACTCTCGTAGCTCTAGCATGACCACAGCCCATTCCGTGGGCCTTCTAAGAACGCCTCCCCACAACTTTAAGCAACGGAAACGGCTATATCTCAGTCAGAAAGAGAAGGAGCAATTTGAAAACTGTACTTGTAAGCAGCATCTCTGAACTACAGTTCAAGGTCAATTGGAATTGGTATTCTTCAACGGCAATTGGGATTCGTTTCTCCACAACACATTCAACATGCATCTCATCATCCAGACAACTTTATCAGATCTTGCGAAAAGTCGACGGGCAGAAATACCAGCGACTTGGGAGTTGTTTCAGTCTGTTCAGCGGACGTCAATTGACCTGCAGATACACGTTAAACCTTAATCCGCAACCTGAAACAACCCGCATTTACACCTCCCTCTTTACCCCAACGAGATTGAGTTTCTGCACTCCTCGTCATGTTCACACTAAGGCGACCGATAACTCTTCATTCTCCAAAACTCTTGAACATGGGAAATCTTCTGTCTACCGCCACAAAAACGGCCTTTGATGGGCTAGGGTACGAGGCTCCTCCAGGATGTCCTCGCCCCACTGCTGAGTCGCTGGAGAAAGCTCACCAGCTGCTTCGAGCCAACCACAGCAACTACCAGGTCAAGTTCAACGACCGCAAGTTCCACAACCATCTGGCGCACATTCTGGGAGCGGGGTACTTCCTCGGTGCGACTCCCAAGCAGCTGACGGCGATTTACGAGGAAGATATCAAGGATCTGGTGGAGTGGAAGGAGGACAGTCCCGAGGAGCTAGATATGAACACCTATGTGAAGCATCTGGGAGATGTGAGGTACGAGAGAGGCTTCTTTGACCTGTTCCAGGAAGAAGTGACTGACGTGGCTTCTTACGACTGGAAAGCTGTGGCCAACGAGGTGTACAGCTACACAGAAGGGGTGCCCAACTCCGGAGCTCTGTTTCCCGGTCTGGCTTTTGGACTGCTCCATCCGCTGATCCATCTGTCGTACGCCTTTGAGCTCGATGCGGCTCCCGTAGCCGTCGAAGCCATGACTCTCACGTGCATGGACTTCCGAAAGAGTGCTCGAAAGCTCATGGAGAAACGAGAGCCTCCTGCAGTGCAGTACTCCGACCCCATGGAGATTCTCAAGCTGCTGCAGCAGGACAAGAGCCTCGATGGCGTCGAGTTTGACCTCGTGATGGATCCCGTCAACAAGCAGCTGGACACGGTGATCAAGTACGCCGACATGCTGGCTCTTCCGGAAGATCCCGTCAAGCTGGCTGCTTCTCTGCTGCACCACTCGGTCGCCTACTTTTGCGCCTCCCACAAGGACAACAAGCCCCGCTACTCCTTCTTTTTCCTGCACGGAATCACGGGATCGCAGGCGCTGTGCGAAATAGTCGCTTCCAAGCACTTTGCCGACGTCTTCAAGGACCCCAATGCCGCCCAGACCCTCGGCTACTTTGTCTGGGTCAACTTCATCGTGCTCTACATGTACCACCTGAGACCCACGATTGACCCCAAGCGAATCACCGAAGCCGAGACTCCCTCGTTGGCCGACGCTTATCCTAAGGCTGTGGAACTCGCTCTGGGCTCCGAAGACCGCTACGATGAGCACTACGTCAAGGCGATTCGAGCGCTCATGTTTGCCGACAAGTTTGTGCACGACCATCTGCCCGAGCTCGCGGGTTCGGTTCCCAAGGACTACTACGCTAAGGCAGCCTGGTTGTTTGCGAAGAACAAGCCGGGTAAGAAGTTTGTCTACAACAATAGTGATAGCGATCTGGAGCTGGACTGGACGTGGGCGGATATTAATGTGCAGAGGGAGAAGGATGCGATTAAGGAGGATGGTTTTTTTGAGTAACCAACTCCCGGAGGTGATAAAGGACGAAGTCCGATTTCACCGACCCAAACACAGTAACTTGTGACGTTGGATTCGAGTATATATCAATTATTTATGATGTGAAAGTGGACTTGTAGTGTTGTTGTTGGTAGATGACTAACCATACATGTTTAGAGTGCCATAGAGTATTGGTAGAATAAGCTATAGACACAAACGAGTGCCATAAAGTACCGGTGAAATAAGCTATAGCCAAGATTTGTGGCATAAAGTACTAACCCTGACTAACCCTGAGTACCTCGTTATCTCTTAGCATGCTTGCCAGACTTTGAATGGAGAAGGTCGTGGTTTAGTCGTCAATTACTGAAGCTTGTAGGGTACCGTAGTTTCATTATCTCACAGTGATTCGCCCTTTTCTCTCTGTCATGTTACAAGTCATCATGATCCAAGTGATCCCGTCTAAGTCAGATACAAGTCAGGAGAGCTTGATCGCAAGATGATGTAATCAGAGCCAAGCTGGATACTCAGAAGAGAGTCTCTTTGATGGTTCACTCCACTCAGAAGAGAGTCTCTGATGGTTCATTGGACTCTTCAGTAATGGTTCATTGGACTCTTCAGTAATGGTACCATGGGCAATTCGAGATGCCCCATTGGTAGAGATCACCCTTGTGGTCCTCGTCTTGACAGATCATGATTGAGGTCAAATGATGATACCTGTCAGGTCATGACAGAATGAACTGGGCTTTGTTTGACATGTAATTACAGCAAGCCAGATCCAGGAGTACTCCGTACCTGTCTGGTAGACTCTGGTATGAGTACAGTACTGCCAAATCATTCATCGACGAAAAGCGTTCAGTGGGACTGAAGGGTTCTTATACTTGAGACTCTTGGCCAAGGTTGTCACCACATCCATGTCAGAGAGGGGAAGTTAGATCCGGGTCTATGGAACTGAGTCAGGAGTTGAGATGAAAAAGGGACATGAGGTGAAGTAGAGGTATGATATTTGGGGCATACAGGAATTTGTTTCAACGTCATTTTGCCCAACTTGTCTCATAGAAGAGCTACAACGATGAAAACTGGACCATTGTAATCAGCGGGTCGCCAGGATCAGAATGGTACAATTCAAAATGCTACAGCTACTCTGTGAGCCCCACTAGAGGGTACTCGGTAAAAACAATCAGACCTAGATTAAGGTCAACTAAGGCTGTTGTAATTACTTAGACAAGTATTTAACAACATCGGAGAGTGCCAAATGCGGCTCAAGGGGTACATACCAAAATGACGGCAAAAAATCGCTGATTTGGACAACATCAGCGAAGATGTGTAGGACTGGTAATAATTGATTTAGATAACCAATATTCTCTCTATCAATTTAAGATGGACTTCATTTTTGGCACTCCTTCTCATCTCCCTCGCGTTACCTCGCATGTTGGCTGCATGATCAAGCGTTGATAAGCAAGTGACATAGAGTAAAAAGGTGAGCTGTTGTCACGTGAACAAGAATGTCACGTGAACAAGGTTAACGGGAGGTTAACAAATGAATTTTTCACTTCAATTGAGTCAAAGATGTGTAACAGATCTAGGAGACGTGAGAGACGTCTTACATGAGTATGATGAAGAGTTGAATGATGAACATTTCAGGAAAGGACGAAAATCACCAATTATAGCTCAATGAGAAGTTATTGGCACTTTGGTCCCTTGGTCTAATAGGTTGAACAAAATGGAATAGATTATGACGAAAAGAACACTATATTGAACTGAAAACTGTCTGAACTGCAAATAAATGCCGTCAAAAAATAAAATGACTTGATGGCACCTGTCATCATTCTTCATCTCTTAGTTCGTCACAGTCACACCGACATCTGCCAGAATACGGAAATGACAGATGTGACAGCTTGACAGGAGACTTACACGCTTAGAACAGTTAGATCAGGGGTTAGATCAGGGGTAATAATATTGTTTAGTCGAGTGACAGAAGCCAATCATCGAGCTTAGTCATGAGACATTATGAAGGCTTTCAGTAACTTACGTAAGCTCACTGACATGAAGTTCACACTGTTATCAAAATCTCTGCTGTAGTCTCAGCCTTTGACAGCATCATGAAATCTCAACTTTTCAAAAAATAGTAATACAGCAATTCTGAGCCTACAGTACTTTTGTACTCAAATATGGCCACGGGAGTCTTCTGGTGGTGTTCATTTGTCTCTACCATGCGAATTGGCTTTGAAATCCACCAAATGTTGAGCTTAGTAAGCCGCTTAGTAAGCTATATTATAATGAGCCGCTTAGTAAGCCACCTTTCAGTGAGTAGCTTAGTAATCCACCTTAAAATGAGCAGCTTACTAATCACGATAAATGAGGCAAGCAGAGTATGTACGAACTTCATAGAGATTTATATCAAAATGATCAGCAGGACGAGCTCTACCGTCTGGTACACCTCTTTTGACATTTTGGCGTGTTTCCAACAATATTTTTGGTAAGCTGATGAAGACCAACTACTTGTAGCTAGATGGATGTCCATTATCAGTCTCAAAACTTTGCCAAGAAAGAACGCCCCAAAATTCCTCATGTGAGCTCCTATGGGGCACATTCTACTGTATATATATAGGGCTGAGTTCGCTGTTCTTCTCTTCTACTCTTTCTCATCATGCAACTAATATACAATTAATAAATAAAGGTCTAGCATCTAATTACAAGTAGTGCTGTGACCTGTCTATGTGGAGGGTATGTGGTAATGTCAGAGTGATAGTACTGTACTGTGTCTGACACCATTCACAGCTTAGCAATAGTAACAGATGACTCTATCATGCTTGAGAAGAGACATGGCTCATTGGTAGATAGCATAGCTCACTGGTGACAACTCACTGCAGTAGCTGATGCGGTCAAGAGTATCTCTCTCACAGCTTCTACTGTTGAGTAGAGAAAGGCCAAGAGAGACTCACTGAGTAGACATGTGTCTTCAAGGCTCACAGCAGCTCATAGGTCCAATGTCTGAGTAGCTAGACACCTCATTGGAATAGCAGATGACGTCTGGCACTCACAGTTATTAACTCACTAATTGAGAGATAGTAACATAGCTCACTGTCACAGCTGATAGAGTGAATAACAGAGCTCTATCTTAGACACACAACTCACAGCTCACTGACTCAGCAGAGTGTCTTGACTCCGGAGTAGATAGACACCAGTCCCTGACAGCTCAAGAGTCTATGACACTGCTCACTGACACTGCTGGTAGAGGGTCTAACGACTCAACTCATAATGTCCAATGACATACCCACTGCTTCGTTCGTAAGTCATTCTCGACTCACTGAAATCAATCAGTGTCTAATGCAACATCATCAAACACAGCTGATAGGGGTCTGACTTGACTCGCAGCTAGACAGCTAAGGCATATGACATTACTCGCAGCCTAAGCAGCTCAGTGTCAAAAGGCACGACTCACTGAAACAGCCATAGGGTCTTAGCAGCTCATGAGCTCATGGAGTGAATAACATCACTTACAGAAAACAGCTCACAGCGTGCAATCTCATGATAGACGGTCTAATGACTTGACTCACTCACTGCTGGTCACAGTTAAGCAGCTCATAGAGTGAATGGCATGGCTCACTGATGCTGATAGAGGTCTAATGACTCAGCTCAAGGGTCTAATGACATGCGAGCAGGTCATACTTCACTCACAGCTGAGCTGCTGGTCACAGCTTCACAGCTCAAGGGTCTAATGACATGC
>BCKG01000009.1:776053-825384 GCA_001600535.1 Yarrowia sp. JCM 30696
GCGAGCAGGTCATACTTCACTCACAGCTGAGCTGCTGGTCACAGCTTCACAGCTCAAGGGTCTAATGACATGCGAGCAGGTCATACTTCACTCACTGCTACGCAGCTCGTAAAGTGCATAACTCACAGCTTCGCTGTTCGCAAGTCATACTTCACTCACTGCTACGCAGCTCGTAAAGTCACGTGGCTCGCAGCTCGTAAAGTCACGTGACTCACTGCTTCGCAGCTCGTCCCGTCGTCTCGTCACGTTGGCCACCCCCAATAACCCTGAAAAAACTCTCTCGTATCACTCGTCTTCCACGCCCCAGCCTCCTCCAAGTAATCCAAATGCCTGCAAATTTCCACCTGCTCGACATAGCTCGTCACGTGGAAGCACGCCAATCTCACCGCCCACAGGCTCATGATTGCGTGAATCACATTCTTGGTCTGTCTATTGATGCCGAGAATTCTCCGGGAGTGATATGTCACATCTATATCCACCTCGGGATCGTGGATCGGATACGCCGTGTACGGCTTGCACTTGTTCATGAGCAGCAGGGCTCCATGGTAGCAAATGTTGGCGTACATGGCTGACGACGATGCAAACAGAATCGTGTCGAAATGCGACTGATTCGACGGCAGTTTGAGATCGACAATCGCTCCCAGTCGGCTCGGAAGCCGGTCTTTCCACCGCTTGATGTCCAACACGATTTTTTTCCACTCGATCCACCGCCGGTTGTGCACAAACTCGTCGTACGTAGGCACATGGCACTGCTGGCTGATGTAGTTTGCACAGGCTGACAAATGGAGAATCGAATGCATCCACCACGCGTCTGGAGGAGTGCTGGAGGGCAGGGCATGCACATCGTGAACAGAACCCCAGTTGTGGGGGTTCAAAAACGGGCCTGAATCGACTCGTCGTGAAAAAATGAAATCGATCATCATGTTGGCCCAGAAACAGCACTTTTCCACCAGAGAGTTCATTTCGGGACGCCCCGTAGGCATCACCACCCAGTGAAACTCCTCAATCATCTGGTTCACTCCGGAAATCCGCCGTCCTCGAGCCTCGGACACTTCCTGAATGAGCTCATAGACTGAAAGACAAATAGTCGACAAGACACAAAGCTCGAGATCCTTGGGCGAAGAAGTCATGTCGCCTAAAAGGGACTTTGTGGCTTGTAAGAAGTACTTTTCGGCCCTCCTCTCAGCCTCCTGAGTCTTGCTCTTGTGCGCCAAAATCACAGCACCACAACACAGGACAGAGTACTGCAAAGTGGGCTGAGTCAGCGCAATCACAGGAACAACCTTGGAGAACATTTCAGACCCACAGAACAAATCCAACATCGGAGCAATATACTCGACAAACACGGGCACCAGCTCGCTCATGTCCGGGTCACGTGATGGGCTCGTGGGGTCGTTCAGAGTCATGCCCTTGGCAGACGAATACGCATACTTGTGGACCTGCTGCTGATGCTGGGGACGGAACGCCTGCAGAGGGTTGGGGAGCGAGGCGCCGAGGGTGTGGGCCACGTGACTTTGGCTGGTCACGTGTCCCGCATGATTCGTCACGTGATGATGACCCCCCAACCCTGCTTGGCCACCCACGTGACCCGCCACACCAACTGCTCCCCCCGCCCCCATCTCGTCCAAATCAACGTCGTTCGCGGGCGTCGGGTACCGGGCGTACAGTCCAAGTCCGCCGTCATAGCCCGCAGCTATATCACGTGACTCGTCGAAGATGCGCGGACGCCAGCTGTCGCTCACCTCGTAGTGGGCCGCGTCTCCGACCTTGCAATCGATGAAATTCAGCCGAATTCCTCGACGACACACTTTCCGGGACTTGATGCAATTGACACAATCAGGCACGCCCTCGTCGCACTTGAGATGGCGCTCTCGGCACGTGAGACAGCCCGTGCGCACTCGCCGGCGTTTTGGTTTGTCCATTTTCCGAAAACTCAGGTCAACAGGACTGAGTCGACGTTTTGGAGATGTTTGAAAGACGGTGTCCGAAGAGCATGTCCAATGTGGGGTCTATTAACTGTATTGGGCCGAGAGTTGGGAGGTCGATGGACGAGATACCGGCGGGTTTTTGGTATCAATCGAACCGTCGCGAGCGGGAGATTACGGCTATGTGATTTTTATTGCTGTTCGAGCGCTGTATCTCGAGATATCGGCTTCTACAATCTGGCCTATTTAGACTTGTTAGATTCAAGTGCACTTGTTACGGGCAGATTTCGGACGACGGGAAAAAGGGAAAAAAATGGGGAAAATCGGCGAAAATCAACAGATTATGAGCTATGAGCCTGGTCACGTGACCCCCGGCCCTGCGACCGCACGCCACTGTCATCCAGCTGACACCTCACCGTACCCTCCTGACCGCCGTTTGGAATGAAACTCAAACCACTGTTTCACATTCAAGGCAACGAAACCCTAACCTTGTTTTTATTGATTAGTGATCGGAAAATGTGGCTCAAAAAGGTGGCCAGATAGATGTCGTGTGGTGGTGGGAAAATGGACCAACCAGTATTTCTGGCCCACTTTCACATTCACTGTCCCTCATCCTCGCTCGTCACGTGACAAAATACGTTATGCAGGGTGAAGGTTTCAGCATAATAAGCAGCCTTCAAGTGATGAAGCAGCGGTGTAGATCATTCAGGTGGAGCAACTGAAATTCGGATTCGGGGTGGAGAAATTTTGGAGGTCACGTGACTTGCACGTATCTGCTGACTCGCCGTGGCTGCTTTCAAACTCCCGGGCTGCTTCTTCACGTTTTTTACACTGCCCGATGATGCACCGAACTCATGCATTAAAGTGGGGCAAGTGATTTATGAGTGATGGAGAGGCGGTATGGGAAAACGGAGGCCACGGGTGGAGTCTCCGGAGTGAGGCGATTCGATTGGTACCTTTTAAATCAATTTCGGAGCACTTTTGAACATAATGGAGAAAAAAAGCGAGAATGAAAAATGAGAAAAATTGGAAAATATGGAAATAAATCGACAAAATTGAAACGACTACGTAAATCAACACCCCTCACTGCAAGTATTCTTCTCATCTACTTCCCATCAAAATTCCATCTTTTGAACCCCGTTTTTTCTTTTTCTCAATTTTTTTGTTCTATTTTTGGCAGAAATGTTTGGCCAGTAATATCGGAGTAATAGGACACTGTTATTATTTTCCTGCACTTTTGAGCAATATTAGCCGCCCTCTTCACCGCCAGTCACGTGACCCTCATGCTGACTAATCGGGATCTTCAGGAGGCAGCCGTTTTAATCGCCGTTGTCTATACGCGATGTAGTTTGTGGCACGTCGGTAGTCGGCCCGAAGACCTTCACCGGGTTTAGCGGGGTTAAGGACAACGGCATGATAGCAGGGTTAGTCAGGGTTAGGCGATGAGCGAGACTGAGTGAGAAATACGGGAATTGGTGATGTAGAAAAAAAGAGGTGTTTGGGTGGGTCATGAAGTGGAGTGGTTTGTGGGAGATGGGCGTGTTACCAGTGGATCGGGGAGATCAAGACGAGTAGAATGGTATACTGGAAGGTGGTATTGCGGTAGATTCTCTGTTTTGACATTGATATTTAGTGATTCTGTACGGAAGTAGATTACGTAAGTGCTTATGTAAGCGCTTACATAAGCAAGACGTGTTCGAGAGGGAAAAAACAAGATTTATTCTCATGGGATGTTATTAGTGTCTGTAGATTGCGGAGGTCAAGGGGAGGAGAATGATATACTGGAAGATGGTTTTTGAATAGTGGCTGCGTTATGTCGAGGAGATATAGTGCTTACTTGCGGTACGTTGATTATGTAAGCGCTTACATAAAACAAACTAGGACTGCTTAAATGCTTACATAAGCAATCAATGTGAGGTATTCCTTCTCGAGAGTCAAGAAAGGAGATGATGCACAGAGAAACGGATAACTATATGGAGTGGCCACTCAGAGCCTAGATGCATTTTTGAACTTTCAATTTGAAAGAATATTGACCAAGTTGGAGAGTCACTTGAAAGCTCTATCGATACCAGTCAACTAGAGTTGTTGATATGAGAGTTCTCCCAAGTACTTCCATATATTAGCTAAACTAAATGTACTTATCATCCTCTGATTGAGATCTCTAGAACACAACATATTACTATAGGCACATCTCAAGATTGTAGATTTAATAGATCGCAGAGCTGACTTATAACACACAGAAAGTCTTCCCTCCACTCTCCGACCTCTGGAACATCAAAATAGGTACCCCCAGCACCACTTTTTTCTTAACAAATTCCAAGTAAAAGAAAAAAGATAAAAGAAAAAAACAGTCACATGATTTGGAGTCTGTGGAGTCATGTGATCAATTCTTGATATCACGTGACTCCCCCCAATCCCCACAAACACCACCCCTTACTTCCTCTTACCACCTCTTCTAATATGTCTCCATCCTTCTTGCTTACTAATCACTTCTTCAAACTCAATCTAAATTTATTTTTTCTGCAGACATTTTTTCAGGTTCGTGGAAAATGACGAAAACCAACTATGGCGCGATCACCGCGGTGAAAGCGGTGTCACGTGACTGTCTGTTCACCGGGCAGGGCCGCACAATTTCGAAATTCGCTTTTTCGGGCGAAAAACAGTGGAGTAAACGACTGTTTGAGCGGAACAAGATCCACGGAATCGACGTCGACAAAAAGCAAGAGAAAATGCTGGTTTTTGGAGGAGACTCGATTCTGGTGACCGATCTGGAATGCTCGTCACGTGACGAACGCTCTGTGGGCGACTGGATCTGTGACGCCAAGTTTGGAGCTCACAATGATACCATTTACGTGCTGACTGCGCATAACCGGGTGCTGGTTTTGGACGAGACGTTGAAGGTCAAGGAGATTGTCACGTGCTCCGAGAACTCTCTGCTGTACTCTGGGTCGCTTCACGTGACTGAAAATGACTCTGAATCTGTGCTGGTGGCTTCAGGCACGGTTTTGCATGGCATCTACATCTGGAAGCTGAGTGACGGACAAATCATGCACAACTTTACGGACCACGAGGGCTCGATTTTCGACGTGAAGATCTCACGTGACTCGCAGCACGTGATCTCGTGTTCCGACGACCGGTTCGTCAAGCTTTTCAGTCTCAAATCCGGAAAACTGGTCGGATCGGGCTTTGGCCACGGCGCTCGAATCTGGCAGGTGGGTTTCCACGGCAACGGCGGCTTTGTGAGCAGCAGCGAGGACTCGACGGCGATTCTGTGGTCACATGACGAGTCACGTGAGCTGCTGGAACCGGTCAAACACTTTCCCGGTCACGTGGGCAAGAATATGTGGTGTTTCGACATTTTGGGCGACGCTCTGGTAACGGGAGGCGGAGACGGAAGATGGAGAGAGTTCGCGCTGGAGGTGGATCACGTGACCGAGTATGAGTACGGTCACGTGATCGGGGACGACGGCGCGTTCAAGAATTTTGTCAATTTGGCGTTTGACAAGACTGCCGTTGGAACCGCCAGTGGAGGTGTGTATCTTGTTGAGAGAGGGGGTGAGGTGACCAAAAATGATCATGTGACTTCTCACGTGACAAAATCCAATCACGTGACGCCCAAGGACGTCACGTGGACTCTTGTCTACCAAAACGACGCTCTCAAATCGCTCAACCTCATGGCGGGATGGCCTGGAACGCCGTATGTGGCTGTTGGATCGCGATTTGGACAGGTTTTTGTGATCAACACAGACACGAAACACGTGGAGGAGATCAAGGTTTTCGACGGCAAGGTGTCTGGAATGCTGACACGTGACCTGGATGGCAGAAAGTACCTCATGGCCACTTGTCAGAACGACAAGGAGGACAATGTTCTGATTGAGGTGGGAGGAGAAGTCACGAGACTCAAGGCAGTCGACACGTTCCCGGTCACGTGCTTCGATGTCAATGAGAGTGGTCACGTGATCATGGGGTCGAGGTTTGGAGCCTTGGCTTACTTTGACTCGGAACACGATTCTCCAGTCATCACGCGAAAAGCAATCAACGCCGAAACCGTGACGGACGTGCGGTTCACGGGAGAGAGTCACGTGATGCTGACGACGAAAAACGGCTTTTACGGCAAATTTGACCTGCTGACTAAGAACTTTTCTCTCCTCAACAAGTCTTCTCAGGGCAGCATCTTCAAAATCCTCTCCTTGAGTCCCCTGGTCACGTGTGGCTTCAAGACCAACTCGTTTGTCATTTCCGACGAGTCTTCCAGCGCGCAGCTCTTTTCGGCCGACTGTGGCGGTGCTCATCGAAGCTGGGATGTGTTGTTTGACGGCAACCGGGTTCTGTTCAATTTTGTGAGAAAATCGGTCATGTGTGAAATTGACAGCGAAGTGATTCCCGTGACGTCATACTACTCGCACGGACGAGAAGTACGAGCCATCGACGTGAACGGTAGTGTTGTTGCCTCGGGAGCTGAAGACACAAACGTCATGCTGTCTGAAGTCAGAGACGGACACTTGTACAACCTCTACACGTACAGAAAACACACGTCGGGCATCCAGGCGCTGAAATGGGTGTCACGTGACCTTCTGATTTCGTCTGCGGCACGTGAGGAGCTTTTTATTTGGAAGTTTGACCTTGGAGACAAGACTCTGACTCCCTGGTTGTCTCTTCCTCGTGGCGACAATCCTGATCTTCGAATCATGGATTTTGTCTACAGAGAGGTTTCTGCGGGCTTTGAGCTTCTTTGTGTCTATTCGGATTCGTCTCTGCGGCTCTGGAAGTACTCGGATTCGTTTTCTCTCGTCTCTGAAATCAAGTACACTCAGCATTGTCTTTTGAACGTTGATTTTGTGGACAACGGCCAAAGTGCGCTCATCAGTGCCACCGACGGGTCTTTGTCTGTCTACCAGCTGCCCTCTCTGCGTCCCACAAGCCACATTTACGCTCATCAGAGCTCTGTGCGGTTCTGCAGAAAGGGAGATCTGGTGTTCTCAGGAGGAGACGATAACAAGCTGGTGGTGAGCGAGTACAAGAACGGCGAGCTGCGGGTGGTTGCGGAGGTCGAGAAGGCGCATTCGAGCACAATCACCGAGGTTGCACTGGTGGAGGGAGAGGCTGACATTGTGTCTGTGTCTGTCGATCAGAATGTCAGAAAGTGGAAATTGAAGGGTGACAAGTTGGAGTTGGTGTTTGACGAGTTTACAACTGTGGCAGACACGGGATGTGTGTGTCCTTACGACGGGGGTTTGTTGATTGGAGGTGCGGGACTAGATTACTGGACGGAATGAAGAGTGAACTTTTGCGTAGCAGAAGTGAACGAATGAATGGACCTCTTAGAGAACTTTTGCAAACCAAAAGTGAACGAATAAAATGGTAAATAAAAATGAACATTTAAAGTACAAATGAACGCAATTAATGGGTCAACTGCAACTTGGTAACTTGATTACAATCACTGTCGTATGCATCAGTAAAGGGTGGAGTCCATCTACACTAATATTAACACAGTTGAGTTAGAGTCTTCATTGGTTCTGTAGCTGATGGTCATTATAGTAACCGGTAATGGTGTGATAGAGAAGTTATTGTTGATTATTACAAGATGCATTAAGCTGGTGTTGTGTTTGGTCAAGAAGTCTGTGTTAACACTGTGCTGGGTACATTGATATAATTTGATAGGAGCGTAGAATACAGGGAACGAGAGTGATCTAATAAACAATAGGCAAACTTTTTACTGCCATGACTTCCTTATTGCTTTTGCGTCTTTCACACAGCTCATCTTTTGTAAATTCAGGCAAGGAAAAACTCTGAACATATAAAAACTAGTATCAATACGACCGCAAGACTTTTCTGATTTCAACAGTGTCACTCCCTGAAGTGCTGGGCTATTGTAACTCGAGATAAATGCCCTTTTGTGTCACTACAAAAATAAGCTATAGAGAATTGTGCGGATATTTTAGCACAAATAACCAAAAAACGGATTAAACAAATGTTATGATTACAAGTACTTGTGCCGCCAAACAGTTCAGCCTGCACTATACAAGTACTTCGGTGTTCGAGACGAAGCTCTTGTTTGTTGTAGCGTTGGTAATGATAGCAATGCCAGACGACCGAGCTGGGGATTTAGGTGTCGTATTTGTGTTCTTAAATAAGCTATAAGGCGAGTACCACCTTAAATTAACACCCAGCGGTGGTGATAAGAGAGAGAAGTATTAAATGATCGCGACTACTCATTTTCAGCTGGTGGTTTCTACATCGCCAATAATAGAGTTGTGCTAACGTTCTTATCTCATCTCGTCCCTGCATAATCAACGCTAGAGTCAGGGATACTGACAGTCCTCTCAGGTGAGTATATCAAAATAAGCTATAAGGGAATTAGACTATTGTTGGTGGTGGCGTGAGAAAATGGACCCACTTTTACCTCTCTTTCACAAATAAGGTTACATCAACATTTTGTTGAGTTCTAAATATAGATCAACTAACATGCTAGGTTTTTGTGCATAAACGTTCACAAAGATACCAGTGTTCAAGTAATGCTAATGAAAACAATACCATTTTGACCAGAAAAGTGCGTTGTTGACGAGAGAAGTGTTTTTTTGGAGATATGAGTCTGATAGCAGGAGCCACATTAAATCCCTCACTTTACCCAACAGATTCAGACCTATAGCTTATTTTTGCTCAACAGTTTTGGGGAAATACACGGAAATTGGTCTATCACAACAAACTCTCAACTGATTACTCTGAAAAAGGTTCCAAAACCTGCACTGTTCAACAAATTATTTAGTAGAGTCTTTTATTTTCGTTCAGATGAACGATCAGTGAGGTATCCCAAATCCCTCACTTTACTCAACAGATTTCTCCCCACTTTTCTGCCTATAGCTTAAAACCAACATCTGATTATGTCAGCGAGTATATGCTTAGTAAGCATATTTAGAGTGTGCTTATGTAATCATGAAAATTGGTTAAGGTTTGCTTATGTAATTGGTACCAAGGAAAGTCTTGCAAATCGGAATACGAGGAATGAAGAGAGAATGACGTGTTTCAGGACTTTGTTTCAGTCATCTATTGTCGACTGGTAAGTCTTTTTTACATGCTACGATTTTATTCGGTTCGTATGAGACTAAAGTACTTGATACATTCACTCCAAGAAGGAGTCTCAGGGGATATAAAAGACTAGGGTACTTGAAATACTGCTGTATACGTCAATTTCAGTACTAGTTTTACCTACAACAATTGGTGGATCTTTATCTCTATTTTTGGTCATTCTGTGGCATTAGCAATTTTCCCTGCGTCTAGATTGGGCGAAGAACATTAGTTATTACTCGCTCAATAAAATCGCAATTTACAGAATTCCACTTTAGTGATATATCTAAGGTCCAGATCTACATAGTTACGTACTGCTCCAAAGTTCAGGTGCTGTATTTAACGGTCAGTTACGTATTTAGCGATTGTAGCTCTATAGATTTCGCACCGAAAGTCCACAATCGGAGTGAAAAAAATCTGAATGAACACGGTATAGTACTCAGTCGATCACTACAGACAGTTTGTGTTTATCTTGGGTGTTTTACTCTTATTACCTCAAACACAGCCTGGTTTATAGCACCAAGTGTGAGCTACCTTCTAGATGACTAAGCATCATAAAACAGTCATACCTCAAGCAAATCTTAAGATACGAAGAAGAAGTCTTATATGAACTGTGGATGTGGAGTTAGTGTTCTAGCATAGTTGACTTTTGGTCTTCTTGCTTTCTTCAACATGCAGAAATTCCACTATGTTGCACACTCGTAGAAAGTATCACAGTCTAAATTGTGTGTAAAAGACCGGGAAAAAATCTAAAAGACATATTCAGTGGTCCTAAATCACTACAACAATGCTGATGTACATGAATTCGAACAACTTGTCAGTTTATCTGCAGCTTTGCAACAATTGCAGCAGTTCTTCTTAGAAGTTACCATGAAAATAGTTTGGTAAGCAGAAACGGTTCTCTAACAGAAAGAAAAGAGTAGCAATTGATTAAGCACGTTTTGTGGCACTATTGGTTTGTCCTGGTTCACTCTTCTTAACACTTTGAGTAATATTAGCAATTCTAAACGCTTCTCATTATTTGATACTATTGTATGTAAAAGTCTACAATCAAGCTGAATAAAATCTAAAAGATCTGTGAGAGTATTCCAGAGTGCACTTCGCGTGTGTCCAAGCTGGCTCACACCTTCTACCGTCGTCTAACACTTACACAGACGGTATTCCTGGACTTACTTCTTCTAGTTGGTTAGGAACTTCAATGGGTAATATTTCGCTCTATATCAATGGGCAAGTGTTGGTATATTCAAATAGTAGGCCAATCTTGCGCCTGAATATCTTATTCTAATTGCTTCTAGTATTCCCCAGCTCATTAAGAACATACCACAGTTGTCATTCCCAACCAAGACAAGTTTTTTGAATGAGTAGCAATGACCGAAAAAAATCCAAATGACCTGAATCGTGGTGAATTCACACTCTTTCAGTCTCTCTAATTCTACGAATGTAGCTCTCGTCAACAAGTATAGTTGATTATTCACTCTATCTTCTGCCAACCCTCGATATAACATTTTAAACAAAAGTCTCGTTGAAAGACCAATAAAATCTCAATTACACCCATAGTAGTTTTCAAAGCTACTCACAGAGAGAAAATATCCGTTTGAGCTTGTTACCCAGTGGTAGCTCCGTACTACATTCACTCACGACTGTGGACATCAGTCAGAATCGTAATATATATGTATGAGCAGCATAGCTGGAATACAATCCAAACTATCGAAAATGAGTGAGTGGGGTTTCTCAGATCCCCCAACCTATCTGCTTAGAAACTTGTCCAGCTTTCATCAGTGCATGTAGTCGTTCCATGTCGTTCTACCTTAGACAGTTATAGTCCTACACGAACAGATGCTCCTGAAAAAGCCAAGTCGCAACTGAAAATTCCAACTGGGATCTCAGTGCTTTTCAGAATTGCCTCTGAATGCGATCAATCAACTTTTAACTCAACTTGGAATTTTATTCGCAATGTTCCGGGTATTTGACTTTTCCCTGAAGGCAGTCAACAAAACTTGATATACACAACACTGTTCATAAAGACCCGAAAAGGGAACAACCAGTATTCTAAAGGTAAATAACTAGCAGCAAGTATCACTTAGTACTAGTCTACAAATTTCTGCTCTCTCATATTCGAAATTCATGTCTGTATTGAGTTGCTCACTTGCTTACACATCCGAAAAACCAGGAGCGCTCTTTAAATAAAATAGCCACTCTTATGAGATGATATTCATTAGAAATTTCAGACTTTATTATACACTCCTATATGTTTGTTTTTCCGGATGTGATTTTATTGAGCCATGGTGGTCCATTTCTCGTATTCCGAATATTTGATGACTAAGCAGTTCATGAGTTACACGTGACGGTCAATTAAGCTATTTTGACCTATTTGTTGAGGAATTTGAGGCATTTAGCATAGCTCACTCATAGCTGGAGCATTTCTCGAAGTTGATGATCGAGTGTGATGCTCAGAGCTGCCTGTTCCTTTGGGTACAGTTTTGATTGAGTTTCATGAATTCTTCAAGTAGTTTTCTTACTTTTATGCACTCAATAGTCATAAATGATGATTTATGTTTATGTTTGTTAGATAACCTTAAATAGGTCCAAACAAATAGCTTAATTTGGGTCAGTCAGCTGTGATACTGTACACGTGACATTCAAACAAGCTATATTGCAAGTTTTGTAGGAAAAGTTGAGGCATTTAGAATAGCTAGCTTAGTTTTGCTGGATTTCTTGCGATAGAGGTTTGAATGTGTCCTTCAGAGTCGCCGCTTCATTTTAGTTCAACTCTCGGTGAGCTTAACCAAATTTTCAAGTATTTTTCTCACTTTTATGCCCTGAATAGCCCACTTTTTATCAATCACTCTTTATGTTTGTTGAGTAACCTTAAATTTATTTTCTATAAACCACCACGTGTTAGTCAGCTACACGTGATGGTCAAATAAGCTATTCTTCATCATTTTTTAGGGGCAGTTGAGGCATTTAGGATAACACGCCGAGATCTGAAGTATTTCACGAAGTAGAAGTTCAAATGAATTCTTCAGATTTGGGGGTTCATTTTGGTCCAACTTTGACTGACTTCTGTCTATTAGTGAAGTATATCGGTGTCTTTTATGCACATAATAGTTAGAAACCCTTTATGTGTTTGTGTTTGTTGTGTAACCTTAAAATGACCTCCATAAACTTGAACAAATAGCTTACGTAAGCAACACGTGATGGTAAAATAAGCTATTCCGCACCAATTTGTTTGGCTGTTGAGGCATTTAACCCAAATCTGGAGTAGTTCTGCAAGTAGAGGTTTCATGACACTTTGCAGAATGGCCCGTTCATTTTAGTCAAACTTTCGTTCAGATTGACGAATTATTCAAAAAGTTATGATGGTGTCATGCACCCAATAGTCCCCTTTTGTGCACAGTTGTGATTGTGTAAATAACGCATAGTCTAATTTGACGGTTAGTCTGGGTTCTCAGGGTTAGTCAGGGTTAAATTGTAACGTTGGAAGACTACAAAACTACACTCATCACTTGCATATTACCTCTATTTCTGGTTGAGCGCTACTTGGGCCTGTTGTTAAGGAATAGTCAGGCAAACTTATTAGCACTTACGACAGATATATGGATGGAAATCTACAGAATGAAGTTTGAATGAGATTACATCGTCGAAAAGTTCATATTCGTTAGGTCAATGAATCTTCACTACGCATCTAGGTGGTGTTGTTTGGTCCTTTCAATGATATTCTTCTTGTGCTTACTAAGCAGAAAAAACTAAATACCCAATGGGACGTGTTTGGGGCATTGGGGAGGCACGAGTAATACGTCACTAGGGGTTTTGGGACTGGGGCTATCGCCTATGAAACTCATCAAGTCGATCAGTTGTCGATTAACGAAAAGTTCAAAATCTCGAAATCCGCCGGACCATCGCCCCGCATTTTGTTCTAAATTTGACGTTTCGGAACTTGCTGACTAAGCATGTTTTTTGACAATACCGGTTCTACGACACTAATAATAGCACCACAGTAAAATTCAGAGCGTGTCCGTTAAAATGGTGCCATTAGTTCACCTTCCCGTCGCCCGGAATGTAGTTTTGTGCTCCAACGAAAATTGATTTGTAACAGTTTACCTTTTGATACGGTTTTTTTATGATTTTTTTGAAACTCCCAAAAATTCAAAAAGCTTATTTTGGGTCTTCTGGTGTTGAAGTTCCAAGTTGGGAGAACTTTTAAAAATTGAGAAAAACAGAAACTGAGAAAAAAACAGAACTTAAGAAAAATTTTGATTATCACAAAGTGTGGACATGACAACGAAAACCACACTTGACCGTGTAATACTAAATGAAGAACAGTTGAATAATTATGAATAGTTGAATAATGATGAATAATAGACAGTAAGTATCATACATCGTGAAGGTGTTACTAAAATGTTTTTTTATGGCGTTCACGGTTGAGCTTGCAGCAGGTAGACACACCTGCCTTATACGCAAGAAAAAGTCGGACAGCCAAAAAGCGCACAACTTGACGTCGACTGGCAATATAATTAATTGAAAATTCCCATAGCATCATGCTACGCTCATATTTTTGTAACAAGCAACTATCATTACTCATATCGATCGCCTACAAATTGTCATAAATTGGATATTGATAATGCAGGGGAGCTGTTGAGATAAGAACCTTATTTATGGTGAGCTAAAAGAATGTCACGTAAAGCTCATAGTATCAACTTAAGGAACCTGTAAACAATGTAAATAAGACGGAAACAGATGCAGATGTATTTAAATAAATAGCACAGTGCTCTCTGGTCCTGGCCAAGGTGCTGAATGTTTTATAAAACCAGCCTAAGTATTTAATCAAGTCTAAACAAAGTCTCAACTATAAGTCCCCAATAAAATAAAGTTATTTACCTATTTAGGTAAAATTACGTTGGGAGAGTGAGTCGGATTTCAGCAAATTTGTGATAATTGGGGTTTTTGACCCCCTAAAACACGAAAAACAGTGGAATTATATATATAATGGACAAAACTAAAAATAGATATATATTGATGATTATGTAAGCCATTGATGGGCTAGGTGAGTGCAAAAATAGGGCCTACTCCCAGAGAAAAATTGAAGACCCTAGCGAGAAAGGAATGACTTGTTTCTGGACTTCCCTTGAATTGTTCCTCACTGTGATAAATTGTGCTTTATTAATTAGCTAATATTTAATTCGTCTTCCCGTCTTGTCATATTTCTACTGTACAGTACCGGTAGTTAAAGACCTGTCACGAGATCTACCCCACACAACTGCCTCCTGATCGGTCGGATATGGCAGGATACTGATGAACATGCCTCACAAATCGTCCTAACATCACAAAAGGATAGATAATCCGAGAGCCCCTTTTTTTTTGCCATTCACAATTCAGTTATAGCTCATCTCACCATCATGTGCAGCTGACTAAGCTATTTAAGCTATTTGTAGGTAGTTTATGGGGCTGAATTTAAGGTTACTCTACAAACACAAAGGGAGAGCTCCCTTTATCAACTATTTGACGCATAAAATCGTCAGATGTACTTCAATATTTGGTCAAACTCAATCAAAGCTAGATCAAAACGGACAGCCAACTCTGAACATTGTACCAGGACGTCTACTCACCGAAACATTCCAGATCTGAACATGCTGTGCTAAATGCCTCAACTTGCCCAACAGAAGAGTGCACAATAGCTTAATTAGCAGTCACGTGTAGATGACTAATCTGTTTAGGGCCGTATTTAAGGTTACCCAACAAACACAAACACGATTACTAACTATCTGGTGCATAAAAGAAAGAGAATTACTTCAACAATCAACCAACCCCAATGAAATTTGAACTAAAATGAACAGGCGACTCTGAGTGTTACACCCATACCTGTGCCGCAAAGAAAAGTCCAGATCTGAGTGTGCTGGGCTAAATGCCTCAACCATCCCAACAAATAGTTGCAGAATAGCTTATTTTATCATATGGTGGGCTTACGTAAGCAATTTAAGTAAAGCTGATACTCAATTTAAGGTTACTAAACAAACACAAACAGGAATTGAACTAATTGAACTATGGGGCGCATGAAACACTGTGAACTACTCCAATAATTGGTGAACGGTAACGAGAGTTGGACTAAAAGGTACAGGCAAGTTTGGGGAATGTGATCAAACTTCGATTTGAAGAAACACTCGAGATCTGACTGTGCGATGTTAAATGCCTCATTTACTCCAATAAAAAGAACAGAATAGCTTAATTTAGGGTCACGTGTGCTTATGTAAGCCTTTTATGTGTACTTATGGGTCTTTATTTAAGGTTTACTCAACAAACACAAATACGAACTTCACTATTTGATGCATTAATATGACAAAACTACTCGAATAGTTGGTTAATCTCACTGAGAGTTGAACTAAAATGAACCGGCGACACTGAAGGACACATTCAAACCTCCATCTCAAGAAATCGATCAGATCTGAGCTCACCATCCTAAATGCCTCAATTTCCTCAACAAGTAAGCGCGGAATAGCTTATTTGACCGTCACGTGTAACTCATGATCTGCTTACTAATACGAAAATCACACTGTATCGTAATATTAGAAATGGACGAAAGTGACTCAATAAAATCACAACTGGAAAAATGAGAATATGAGTGGGTATAAAAAAGTCTGAAGTTTCCAATGTATATAATCTCATAAGAGTGGCTATTTTATTTGGAAAGTGCGGCTAGTTTTTAGGATTTGTAAACCAGTGATCAACTCAATAAAGACAAGAATTTTGAATATGAGACAACAGAATTTTGCAGACTAGTACCACGTGATACTTGCCGTTAAATATATACTTTTAGAGTACTTGTTGTTCCCTTTTGGGGTCGGGATTAACCGTGCTGTCCGTAACTAATTTCGTTGACTACCTTCAGAAAACACTCAAATCCCAGGAACATAGCGAATAAAATCCCACGTTGAGTTAGAAGTTGTTCAGCCGTATTAATAGGCAATTATACAAAATATGGAAAACATCATTTGAAATTTCCGTTGCTACTTGGTTGCTTTGGCAGAATCTGATCGTGCAGGAATATAGCTCGTCCAAGGTACTAAATGGAACGACTACAATTAGTGATAACAGCTGAGAAGTCTTTAGACAGATATATTGAGACATTAGACAAACTACTCTGACGCATTTCTTCTTGTTTGGATTTTATTCAGCCTGTTTGAAGCTTTCTTTAGATAATACCGTTGAATTATAATTGCGATGGAGAATGCTAACGGTATAATTGACGTGTCGAGATGAGTAACTAGGGGAGCATTGATGTAGTAGAAGGTCTACCAATTCCATAGTTCTGCTTCTTGTCTGTCAACGAATCATTAATCGCACCTTAGCAAATTCATGGTAGCTCGTGGGAAAAACTGCTGTAGTTTTTATACATTAGCATAGACATTGACAAGAGCTTTGAATAGATGTGTAATAGCACCAGTTTTGGTAATAATACATGAGTCACAAATATCTGTTTTGGATTTTTTTCTGAGCATTTCTCCACAATTTAGTCTGCCACCATTCTCGTGAGAGTATGATATGATGGAATTTTTGACTGTTGAACAAAGGAAATAGATAAGTGGTCAGCCATACTATATCACAAATTCTGGAACCATTGATTCTCAAAGACAGTTTCTTTATATCTTTCAGAATGGTTTGGATGTGGCAGGTTTACTTGTACATCGTTTAGTCAGCTTGATGCTATAACTCTCGCTATTCTTGAGATAACAGAAGGTGAACACTATGAATATCTCAACACTACTTGTAGCCATTAATATAACAGTATTTAGTTTTCATTTGGATTTTTTTCATCTTGTAGCTTCGTTTTTGGTGCGAGATTCAAAGGGAGCGTATGGTAAACGTGTTGCCCAACGATTAATAAAACGTCTGAATTTTCAAGCAGTATTTGATCAAGTGAGAAACGGGTATTAATAAGTCACTAAAGAGCCAGTTGGTGAATTGCCATTTTATTGGAGGAGTAATAACTAATGTTCTTCACCGATTAATACACAAGGAGAATTGCTAGTGCCACAGAAGGACCAAAAAAATAGAGAAGCATTCAAAAGTTGTTCTGTTATGCATGTGATTGCTAAGACCCACTTCTATGGTACTGTAGTTAATGAAGTACCCCAGCCTTTCATTTCCCCTGTTCCTCAATCTTGGAGTGAATTGTATCAGCAAGTTGTATACATTGATCAGCAACAACGAAATAAAATAGACATATATTCAAAAGAAAGTCAGGAGGCTTAGGAATGACATTACCGGCCAGTAAATACGTTTTAAAAGATATTTGGGGCAAAAATCTGACCTTTTGAGCTCTTTCAAATTGCTTACTAAGCAACTGCTCTATGACGTAATTAGGTGATGATTTTAAGCTATAGGCAGAAATCAACTGAGAAATCTGTTGAGTAAAGTGAGGGATTTAGGATACCTCACAGATTATTCATCTTGACGAGAATAAAACACTCTGCTATTATTCTTTGTTGAACAGTGCAGCTTTGGTGACCATTCCCAAAGTAATCAGTTGAAAGGTTGTCTGCATGCATCAATTTCCGTTTATTCTCACAAAACTGTTGAGTAAAATAAGCTATAGGGCTGAATCTGTTGAGTAGATGAGGGATTTAGTGTAGCAGATGGAGTCTTGCTTATATCCCTTAAAGAACGGTTCTGTCATCAACAACGCATCTTTCTGATCATAATGATACCGTTTTCATTAGCATTACTCGAAGATTACTAAATGTACAACAATTTATGCACAGACACCAAGAAACCTAGTTGTGCTATATTTAGAACTGACAATTTGTTGAGTAACCTTAATTCCAAGGTAGGGTAAAAAGGGCCCACTTCCTCATGTCGGGGTTAGTCAGGGTTACGCTACTCCAAACAAGTATCAGGCCATTTTCCATATAGCTTATTCCCTTGTCCGTTGCTTTTGGGGCATTTCTGATTTAGCATCGATTATGCAGATAAGATGAGATAAGAACCTTAGTGTGAAGTAATGGAAGTATAGAACACGACAAGGTAATGACTGCAGTTCGATTTCTGCTTGTGTATCGAATATCAACGAAATAGCATCCACAATTTAGGCGCTTATAGCTTAAGTCCGTTTGTGTAACACAAACGCTTCATGCCCCAATTTCTTCTCAAAACACTCCTCAAATATAGACCCCCAGAACGAGCCAGCTATGAAGATGGTCTCCTGGATGTTGCAGCCATTGAAATAGTGATTCGATGATACCGAAGGGGTTTTATGAAATGGTCTCCCCCTTCTCACGGTGACACATCTCTTTATTAACGACATACATGAGCACCCCACAGACCTTAATATCAACGAAAACAGGACGTTATTGGTATCAAAGTGATCAGAATGATCCAAAAAACACCGGTACACCAGTTTAACAGCTCAAGTCCTCTTGCGTCTCGCGAGAAACACATTTCTCTTTTTCATCCTTTTTAAGCTATAACCAAAATTGGGCTCAATTTAAGGTTACTCGACTAACACAAACAAAACACTGACTATTTTATGCATTAATGTCACAAAGATACTTGAAAAGTTGGTCAAACTCACTGAGACTTGAACTAAAAGATACACCTGACCCACAGCATCACCTGAACATGTCCTTCAAAGAATAATGTAGATCTTAGCCTTCTGGGCTAAATGCTTCGTTTATCTCAAAAAAAAACTGTTCTATAGCTTATTTTATTATCACGTGTGGCTTACATAAGCTATTTGGTCAAGTTTATGAAGGGCAATTTAAGGTTACTCGACAAACACAAAGACAAATGGATGGCTACTAACTATTTTGTGCATGAAAAAGACATAACTACTTAACTGATTGACCGATTTCAGTGAAAATTGAACTAAAATGACCCCGCGACTTTGAATTATTCAGTTGAGCTTGTAGTTTGGCAAATACTTCACATCTCAGTGTGTTATCCTAAATGCCTCAACTGCCTCAACAAAACATTCAATAATAGCTTATTTTATCGTCACGTGTAGCTGACTAACACGTGTTACTAATATTTAAGGTTACTCAACGAACACAAACAGGAATCAACAAAAAGTGGGAGTTCCAGTGCATAAAAGTGGGAAATCTACTTGAATAGGTGGTCAATCTCATCGAGAGTTGAACTAAAATGATGCTCCTACTCTGAGGGACACATTGAAACCTCCATCGCAAAAAATACAGCAAATCTGAGCTAGCTACTCGAAATGCCTCAACTTGTCCAACAAAACCTGCTATATAGCTTATTTCACTGTCACGTGAACAGCATCACAGCTGACTGGACACTAAATTAAGCTATTTTGTTGGACCTATTTAAGGTTACATAACAAACACAAACACAAATCATCATTTACTGACTATTCAGTTTATGACACTAAGAGAACTACTTGAATAATTAGTGAAACTGAATAAAATTCGGACCATAAAGAACCGAGGAGTCGGAACACCACACTTGAACTCTACTTGGAGAGATACTTCAGCAATGAGCGACTGAGTTAAATGCCTCAATGTTTGCTCAGCTTCCCCAACAAAAAGATCAGAATAGCTTATTTAACCGTCACGTGTAGCTATATATGCTTAGTAATACAACGTTGGCGATTCTAGGAACCAAGTTGAAGATCTCTGAACTACGGAACTGTACCATGTAATAAGATGAGCATCAACTCTTGTGCACTCTGGCCACCTTTTGTATTGTATAATCCACATCTTTATATCATACTGAGATTCATGTCACACGAAGTCTGACTAATACACTCCAACCCATATTTATTGCCTGAGCATCATGATTGAGTACGGTACTCTCCGAGGCTACAAAGAGGGACCACTTTGAGAGGCCACAAAGAGGTACTGATCGACTGTGAGAAAGCATTTTTTAAGTCTTCATCGGTTCAAATAATCATTTTCCCTCTCAACTAGGTCCTAGCCACCCTCGCTACAAGGCAACCTGGCTGCTGAGTGGCTTAAGACGCAAGGTTCAGGTGACTGGATCAATACTCTGGTCTCTTTAGAGGCGAGAGTTCGAATCTCCTGATTGTCAGAGTGTTAGAAAGTGAACGCAAGTTCGGGACTTGATTTATTTCTACAAATTCATTATTAGGTGAGGTGAGCTACAGTACAGTAGCTACTTGTACATTAGCTACTGCATGCTCCAGTCCCACCTCTCCTTCTTATGCGACAGGGTTCTACCTCTTCGGTACAGTACAGATCTATAGCTATATCATCTCTGCACTGTCTGACCTCTGAAACTGAACAATTCTTTAACCGAAGTCAGTTGAAACTGGTACAAGGAGTTCTGAAGGGGGATTAGTACTGTCCAGTGTGTCAACTGGTACTCGTAATTTCTTTTCTGTGTGATCCAATAACATCCTGTAAGTACCTACCGGTACTACTCTGAATCTAAGTCTTCAGGTCAACAGAAGTCTCACGAAGTTGAAAGTGAGTGTATACTTTTACATTGGTAAGTGGAACATAAGTGTGGTCCGACAAACTGATTTGTTGTATATTATTGACTGCCATGCCTTCCATACTGATTTGCGCATCTTTCACACAACCCATCAATCTGTAAATGCAGGCAAGGAAAAAATCCAAACATACCAATTATGGGTATCAATGTGACCGTAAGGATTATCAGATTTCAGCAGTACCACTCCCTAAAGTGCTGTGCTCTTGAAATGAGAGATAAATGCCATTTTGTGTCACCAAAAAAATAAGCTATACATAATTGAAGGAATTAAAAAAGTAAATGGAATAAGTATAACAAAAAAAACAAAAAAGGGACACGAAGGTGTTTCTGACATGTGCTGAACCTGTATTAAGCTTATTTGAGAGATGACGGGTACAAGTAGTTGTGACAACCCTGACTAACCCCGGTGGAGATTCAAAAGGATGGATATATATGAAAACAAATAATGCAGGCATGTTACTTCCAAAAAGTTTGAGGTCTAAGAGCTAGGCTTTGTGATAAACAATCTCATCTGCTTTGGTTCAAGATGTCAACAGTTAATTATGCTGTTGAGTAGTTCTTGCTGTATCAGTCTAACACGGTGAATATAGTAGAGATACTTGTAGAACGAGTATATGAATGTTTCCAGAATCACAGCACTGGGGTCAGAATGGACGTGAAAACATTATGGCAGAGGTCCGATGCCTTCATCTTCCTTCTGTCAACTTCTAAGTGGGTTGGATGTTCACATGGTGCTGAATTCAGATATTGTTGTAAAGGCAGAACATCATAGGTTGAAGAATGAGAGCTTGAATGGTAAGATTATTGATGTGATCAGAACTACCTTGTTAAAGGCTCCTAATGTCATATGCATCAATGGGCATTGAAGATGGTTATCTTGGTATCCTACTTCATAATCAGAACAGAACTCTGGAGGACGGCCAAACGTTGATGTAGCAATTAACAAGTAAACCATACGTTAATAGAAATACAATGAAAAAATTTGATAAGTTTTTGGGTCTCTAACTGCCAAGTACGACTTTTTCAGGAAGTTCACGAGTTATGTTAGATGGATAGGCTAAGACGTTCTGTAGGGTGTAACCTAAGACATGGAATGATGAAATTGGTATAATTACACTGACAGACATAGGGTTTACCACATCATAAGGCACTTTGTTTCTATCTCTTTGTTTGATAGAAATGGTCATCGTAGCATTGTGACATCCCTACACTGACTAGAGTGGTTGTACACGATTGTCCTTGGATATACCATTACAAAACTCTTCTAAATAGAAACAGAACCAATTAAAGGGACAGTAGCTCACTTCTGTGTCATCCTTGAAACAAACAGAAAGATACGACTGGAAATGATATCAGGCAGAACTACACACGATGTAGAAGGATCAAAGTAAAGAAACCACACCAATCATACGTGGGAAACACGAAACACTGCATCAAAAACGATTCAAGAACACAGGGTAGCTTCACCGTCTTTCTATCACTCCCCTTACCACTTTCAAATTTCAGCATATACCAAATAAGAAAACAGTCCAGTGATACAGCATCTGCCAACAAACTCTTTAATCCTGAATTAGAGATCTTCATCAACACACACAAATACTTCTATGTAATTTTTCCACTCATTTCAACAACTCACAGCTGTCCAACATTCATAAACGTTCTTCCAACTACATCCAAACAAATCCTCTAACAACATAGTCCAGAAAATGTCCCAATGAACCCTGTTTGTTAGCACGTCAACTAGCTTAGACAAGACATTCAACACTTCTAACACTCCTAACATCTCGAATAAAACCAACCAACATAAATCCCACAAATTCAGTCAATCACAGAACAGTTCTCACACTTCCCCTTTTGACACCCCATTTACACCCCCAATCCACAATTTCACATAACCTTAACCTTATCTCCCAACATGCATAAGAATCAGCCTTGATCACCATCACAATCTCTATATCACAATGGAAGCCATCTCAACCACACGAAACATCGGGTCACGTGACCTGAAAATCACACCAGTCGACTCCCCGCAACTCAGCGAATCACGTGTTACCTCTCACGAGGCGCTAGTCACACCACAGCAGCTCGCAGCTCAACTCTCGTCCAAATCGTACCTCCGTCAGTCTGCCGATGAACGCACAAAAACACAAACAGAGGCGCTCAGCATTCTGCTTAGTAATCCACTACCTTCGCTGGATCACGTGACTCCCCTTTTCGCCGACCTTTCCGGCTTGAACGTTCTTCTAGCTTCCATCCGTCTTCTCAAGTCCCAGGGAAACGAACATACTGCGGCTAAAATGGCGAATTTAGCCGCTCTATTCAACTCCGTGATGCATCTGGGTCACGTGGAGTTCCCCTCCAACTCGAGTTCAGCCTATAACCGCGAAATTCTGTCTTTATTGACCGGATCTCGGCTATTCAACGGGTTGGTCGAGTTTGAAGACTGGAACATTCAGAGGTACTTGAAATGGCTCGGAGAGGTGATTACGTCATCACAAAACGCTGCTTCTCTCGAATTGACCGGTTTGCTTGTCATTTCCGCCTTGAAAATGCACTCGGAAGACTCTACGATTTGTGGGGCTATTTATTCGCAGAAATTCGTTCAAAAAATGGTCAAAATTTCAAATTACATGAAACCGTTCCAACTGAAGCAGCTGCTGGGGTTTTCCATTGGATATTTCGCCTCTGTGTTTGGTGAAGATACTCAAGTAGCTCCTTTGGCTGAATTGCTGACTTTGCTGAATATCCCAGTTGTGGATTTGTTCAGGGAGACGAATTCGGTGAACAGTCTGAATTTGGTCAAATCCCTGCTAATTTCCGCATCACGTGACCAACCGGTATTCCAGGAACAGGTTATGAGTCTCTTTTCTCTCTGGGGCTCGAAACTGAACATCTCCAAGACTCCAGTCGCTGTTCAGAGACACCAGACGGAGATTCTGTTCATCAGTCTGAGTCTGCTGACTAAGCCGTTTTTACAACAGCTCACCACCACGCCTGCATTTTTGGACGGAATTACTAATCATCTCTCTTCTCCTTCGTCTCGGGTTCGCGATTTTGGAATTTTGATTGGCGAAAAAATCGCCCAGTACGGCACTGTTCCTCTGAGTTTCGGAATCGAGTCTTCGGAAGACTGGTCTGGTTTGTCTGTTGATAAGCTAGCTGACAACTCGCTATCTCTGCTGTTTGACGCGTCTGGAGCTGATCCTGAGGTCTCCAGTATTCCTGATTCCGACGCTGCTTCTATTTTTTCTGACGTTTTGAGCGAGAAAAGTGCGAAACCTGGCACTCAGAGTAGATACCAGAAGCTGGGATTTGATGTGAGAGGGCATGCTAAAGACTCTGACGACGAGGACAGTGACGACGACGATCCGTCTAACAAGACTGTCTCTAAACCCGTTTACATCAGACAGCTGTTGGAGTACTTCAAGGCCCCTGAGGGAGACGATCAGTACGAAAAACTCGACATTGCGCTCAAAACTGCCGCTGGCCTGATTCTGGAAAAGAGCAAGTACGGCAACGAAGTCTCGGTGCATGCCAAAGAACTCGCCAGGGTCCTGGTTCAATTTAAAGACAACTTTGATTTTCCGGACTACCACCGGAATCGAACCCAGGCACTGGTGGTGCTCGTGGGTACGAATCCCACTCTTGCGCCTTTTATCGTGGAATTATTTTACACCGCCGATATCAGCATCAACGACCGACTGCTGCTGCTGACGTCGCTGTCTCTGGGAGCGCGATTTGTGAACGGATTCACCGACACTGTGGACGTGAAACCGCAGCCTATGAAAAAACTGCCTGCAGCTGTCGCTGAGAGGTTCAACAAACTTGACATCAACAAGCCGTTGATTGGGTCAAGTAATTTGTTGGACTTTGGTGAACCTAACAAAATTACTGAAGGAAGTCCAACTAACGATGGAGTAACAGCGCAACCTCTGGACAGTGTCTCTCAAGACTTGCAAAAGACTCTCTTGTCGCCTACGATCAACGAATCACGTGACAGCGAGGCTCTCAATGGCCCCAAAGTCCTACGAGTGTCTTCTGCTCTCCAGAAGCAGCGTCAAGGACAGTCTAACACGACCATCACGACAAACCAGTTTTCCAAGGTCGCCCATCTCTTCATTTTCCCCCTCGTCGACTCCTGGTGGAAAGCCGGCTCCGGAATCATGGCTGGCTCGTTTTCCTCCATTATTCAGGCCCATTATTTCAAGACCTTGTCTCTGCTTTTGTATACAGCCGCTCCCAGTGCACCTAAACTGGTCGAGATGACGTCGGAAATCCTAGCAATGCTGCTCAAGTTGCGTTCCTACGTCTACATTGACGACCCCCAGGTGATTGAAGCTGCTTGCACGTGTCTCCTCGTGATTTTGGACACTCATTCGGACGAGTTTATTGTGCAAAAATGGCCCAGGGAGTTTGTCGATCTGCAAAAATGGCTGGAAGATGTGTGGGAAGGAGTTATCGACGAACGAGTCAAAGGAGTGGCAGCAGGAGTCCTGTACCAGATGAAAAAGCTCGGAGAAAAGTGGAGAAGGGCGTTGATTGCTTACTAGCCTTAGTGAGGGTTAGTCAGGGTTGGTCAGGGTTAGTAATGGCTATGCAAGGTAGGCACAAAATGACTGGACTTTTGCAGGTTTCCCTGTCAGCATCTATGCGGGAAGACTTATTGAACTCTTAACAATACAGTTCTTTATTCTAGAGATGCATTGGTTCATGCTATTTCTTTCTTTATATTGTTATAGTGAAAGCAAGGTCATAGGTGGCAGAGTCTGTACACCAGAAGAACGCTCATAAGAGAATGTGCACTTTTTAAGACTCAGAAAGCTCACTACGAAGTTAAGTAATAACCTCAGTAATAACAGATGTTAAGTAAATCAGAAAATAATGTCCTCTATTAGAAAAGCATAGAATTATAAGAGTAGCTCGGATTAAATTCAGACCGACTGTTTTCTGAGGTGAACATTCATCTCATACAAACTAATTACCTTGATTTATTTTATTTTATTTTATTCTATTTTATTTTATTTTATTTTATTTTATTTTATTTTATTTTATTTTATTGATTTTATTACACCCACTTAACCTCCTCAGTTCGATTCCCATGCACGCATTTAGCTCGTATCCGACCATCATTAAACTTAATATCTGCCTTCCAGACTCTCCATTAAAACGTCTTTCAAAGCGAGATGCAAAATATCCCCGTATATGAATCTGCTCAGAAAGACTCCAAGAATCCACTCCTCTTGTCAAAAACCGTTTTCCGCAACTTTTCCAACCTCCACCTTATTTGGGGCTGAATCTGAGAATCTCAACATCTCCGTCAAAACCAACGCCACGGATATTTCTCCACAACCACCGTCATCCCCGCGTCTCCAGCTTCATTTTGAACCCACTTTTGCCCCTCCTGCCCTCGGTTAAGCCGTTTCCAGGCATATTTTCCACACCAACCCCTGTTTCATAATAAACTCAGATTCAAAAAACAGCCTGAACACGAGCTGCTTTCAGAAAACGCTGAAAGCCGTTGAAAAGAATCTTACATAATCAACAGCCCCTAGCCATAATTCTGAAACACTCGTGTCGGTCACCTGGCAACAGTAAAGACACATTTCCTACATCACCTTAAAATTTAAACTTTGGCCTTGCATACACACTCGCATACATATACAACCAGATTCCACCTTGCACTTAACAAATCAGCACTTACAGAAGACAGAAGGAAAGGCCAGATTACGAGGTATTCTACAGACTCATAACCTGTCATACACGACACCTCACCACAACATCTCTGTCACCCACCACAACCCCTATCACCCACCACAAAACCTCTGTCACTCACAACATTACTCGTGTAACATCACACTCCTGACACATGTCATTACCTCCAAGGACGCCGCTGCCGTCAGGAATCCCGCTCAGAAGAGGAACACGTGACCGCCCGGTGAGCCACATCCGCACGCTTAGTCAGCAGTCCGTGAGCCCCGGGATTAGTCAGCACCAACGCAGCCCCTCGGTCAAGTCAGTCGGTAGCCCGCTGAATCACGTGACCGGTCACGTGAGCGCCAGCACCAGCCCCTCCGTCTCCCGCGAAAACGGTCACCACAGTCCGCTTGTCACCCGCGACATTCCCAGTGTAACCCGCGACACCGCCAATGTCACCCACAACAACGGTCATGTGACGCCCAGCACGCCGACCGCGGCTCGCGACCTCGGTCCCCCCCTAACCCTGGATCACGTGTCGCCCCCTCACGCCCCTCACGTGACAAGTCACGTGCCCCAACCGCCCCAACCCATATCCGTCCACGCGGTCATCCGGATCAAACCCTCGGTCGCGAAATCAGCCATCGCCGAGTTTACCAACACGTCCATCACGGTCACGTGTGCGCCGCAAAAACGCACGTTTCTCTACGACCACATTTTCGGACCGCAAACTACACAGTCTGAAATATACGCGCACTTTCAAAAGTCAGCTGACCAGTTTGTAGCAGGCTACAATGTCACGATTATGGCGTATGGACAGTCAGGCGCGGGAAAAAGTTACACCATGGGCACAGAAAGCGTGGAGGGCGTGATGTCACGTGCAAGTTCACGCATGTCCGTGAGATCACGTGAGGAAATCCCGCCTGAACCGACAAACCCTGACCCTGACCAGGAGGGCATTGTGCAAAGAGCCGCGGAGGACGTGTTCCGGAAACTCGCAGAGTCACGTGATATGTCACGTGACGAACCCCCGGACGTGCAGCTCGCCGTGTCCTACGTCGAGCTCTACAACGAGCAGTTCCGCGACCTGCTCGACCCTAACCCCAAACCCCAGCCCCAGCTCCGCGAGGACGCGCAGGGTCACGTGCACGTCTCGGGGCTCGCGCACGTGACCGTCACGACCCTAACCCACCTGCTCCACCTCCTGCGCGCGGGCTCGGAGCTCCGCCAAAAGGGGTCCACAGCCCTAAACTCGGAGTCGTCGCGGTCGCACGCGATTTTCACCCTAACCCTGACCCAGAACGGCGCCTCCTCGAAATTCAACTTTGTCGATTTAGCCGGCTCCGAGCGGCTAAAAAACTCCGAGGCCAAGGGCGATAGGGTTAGGGAAGGTATTGCCATTAACGGTGGATTGGCGGCTCTGGGAAAGGTGATTAGTCAGCTATCGCAGAAAAGTGCGCTGACTAATCCGCTTAGTCAGCAAAAACAGAGTGGCGCGTCCAATTCGCTGACTAAACACATTTCTTACCGCGACTCGAAACTGACGCGGTTGCTGCAGGACTCGCTTGGTGGTAAGGCCGTGACATATCTCTTGTCGTGCATCACGTGCGACGAGGCGTTTGTGTCCGAAACCTTATCCACGTTAAGCTATACCCAGCGGGCACGTGCCATCCAGCTGACTCCCGAGATTAGTCAGAATGAGGCCGTGGAGTTTGACCAGATGAAGCGCGAGATGGAGTACTGGCGGGGGAGAGCGCGGGAGCTGGAACGGGCACGTGACATGTCACGTGACTCGCCGTCTCGCTCGTCATTGCGAGACACGCCGTCGCGAATGTCGACACGTGATTCTCCGTCGCGAATGTCGACACGTGATCTCTCGCCGCGATCTCCGCCGCGGTTGTCGTCACGTGACTCGCCCACGCGGTTTTTGCGCGACTCGCCCAGCCACTTGCTTCGCTCACCTACCCGTCACGCGCGCACGTCGTCACATGACTCGCTCAAGCACTCGGATTTTGACGTGCTCTCACCCGACACGACGTTTTCTCCACGTGACTCAAACACGGACGTGTCGCGCACTTCTCCCGAGTCACGTGACAATGGTTTCTCGCGGCTCAACAATACCACGGAAATGCACTCCGCCGTGGAAGACATGATCAAGCAGTATGACTTGCGAATTCGCGGCCTGGAGGAGGAGAACCGGAGTCACGTGATGAAGCTGCAGGAGGAGCAGCGGTGTCACGTGATTTCCCAGAACCGGATCGACGAGCTGGAGCGGATGCTGGAGGCACGTGATGAGGAGATCCGGGAGCTGGAGGAGTCACGTGCTAGGAGTGAGTCGAGGGCCACTCAGAGAAGTGGGTCACGTGCCGAGTCACGTGGCACGGTCGTGTCGGAAACCGAGTCTGTCTCGTCACGTGCACCCCTGGAGTCGAAAATTTCAATCTTGGAAAATCATCTCGACAACTCACGTGTTCAGCATAGACGTACGTTGGATGAGCTGAAACGGCTTTCGTCCCACTACGAATCCCTGTCACGTGACCTGGAACGGTCGCGCAAGGAGGTGGAGAAAGAGAAGCAGCTGCGGTATGACGTCATTGCCCAGATGAAGCGGTCGAGCGTGAGCGAGTCACGTGAGGAGTCACGTGAGGGCATGACGCGGTCGCGCACGGCGTCGTCGTTCACCACGTCGTTGTTTGCCTCCCTGCCACGAGTTGCCGACAGCGAGCTTTCTGAGCGGGATGAGCCGTGTGATAAGTCACGTGATAAATCACGTGACACGCAAGACAAGTCACGTGACGGCACGACCGCGCCACCCGACCTGCAGCATTTTCACTGAGCGGGAATGACCCTACAGCAGTCATTCTCGCGAGTGTCGTAGCAGCTGTCCTTTGCTTTATTTGCTCGTATTATAGCCTGGGAAGGCACGTTGTTATCTATTAGCTATTTATTTATTGTGAGAGTAGTGTGCAAGTAGTTTGAGATTGTTAGACGTTAGTGATACTAGTGGTAGTAATGAGGTCTGAAAATGTTTAATAGATTCATTGTTAGGACAGTTTCATTGTTCTACAGTTTCATTGTTCTGACAGATTCATTATTCTACAGATTCATTGTTCGTCAAACATGTAAGGGACAGGTCAGATTGGTTTGGGTCAGAGCTGGAATGGAGTGGTACAAACACGCGAGTTATACCAATGGACTCCTGGAGACGAACTGAGTGTGAATATCAAGTTTTTATCGCAATCGTCCAAGTGGAACGGAAGGGGGCTCGTTTCTGCTACATCTGTGGATAATATGTATTGTAAAAGAAAGCATGTCTATCTCTTTGTTAGTAATCTTCAAGGGGGTCAGGTGTATTGAAGTGACAGGTCAAGTGAGAGTTTTGTGAAGCCAAGTTCTGTGGAAAATATTGGTACCGTTGGAATTCCCGAGTTTCGACGATTGTTATGATGAACTTTTCATCTCGATAGCATCACTAGGAGAGAAGATGACCAGTTTCTAACATACTTAATTTTCAAGACTTTGAAGGTTGACAAAGAAGTTTGTCAGGTGACTTCTCTGCAACCAAGAACTAATGGGTCAGATGGCTACTCTGCAGCCAAGAAATAAAAGGGTCAGATGATCAGTAATTGACAAGTCGCAAATAGATAAAGTGTGGCCAAATTTAAAGGTATTTCTTTGTATAGCACGTCTAGCTCAACTTGGTTTTAAGGTTCGAAATACGAAAGTTAATCCGAGGCAAGAAAACACACTTTGTGAAGTTTGTGGCAACCTGGTTTAGGGTTACGGAAATGTGTGGGGTTTTGGTAACGGAGAATTAAGCTATAGCCGGAATTTGTGCCATAAAGAACCGGGGAATTAAGCTATAGACACATTAAGCTATAGCCAAGATGTGCCATAAACTACCGGTGAAATAAGCTATAGACACAAATCCATGTCAGATCAAAACACGTGACGCTCGTATTAACCCTGATTAACCCTGAGGTCGCAATCACTTCTTTGGTCTTGAAAGGCCACTCCCGTAAGACTGAAAACGCACAGGTATAGCTTTGTTACAAACACGGGCTTCAAATAAAAGACTTCTCCTTGACGATCAAGTGTTCCCTGAAGCTCACACAGCTCTACTAAATGCTGGACATGTGACTTTCTAGGTGATGCACTGGACATATACTGTAACCCCGAAATTCACACAGTAAACTAAATTGACCCACGTGATCTCAAATCTGGTATCCATTTTGTCCCTGCTCCCTTCAATTCCTCAATATCCACCTTCTGCCACCTCAGCCTATCGACACTCTATCGTCTTGCATGTGATTCCCCCGATAACTGCCTGAATCGAAAACTCCCCTGAATTTGGCCTTTGAACCTCTCAATGCGGTGCCAGAATTGAGACGGGTCGATTGTCGTTTTCGGATTTCACACTTATCCTCTCCAAGATGAGATATCACAAGTCCCCCAAATCACGAGCTTAGCTCCTCTGGCAACTTTTCCTCCATGTCAAAGACCAATGGTGCACTTCTGTGTTATCTTTGAAACACGTAAAGAACTGAATGGTGCTGGGGTGGAGTGGTTGTCGATCATTGTCGCTTGCATTGTAGTTCCATGATATCTCGCACTTTCCTGTCTTGCCATATGGGGATGCCATCCCTAACGCTGATTAACCCTTACTAACCCTGACCAGTGTAACCTCTGAACGAATGAATCTGTGAGATGTAAAAAGTGTGTTGGTGGTACAAACGTCCCTGATGACGACAGTGGGCGCTCCATCGATAGTGGTGGACACGGTGGAGATGCAGGTGTTGGTGGTGAGAGCTGTGTTGGAGAAGTGGATGTGGTTTTTTAAGGTGGTGGTTATTTTAAGGTGGACTGTTTAACCCGTGTTTGGAAAACTGTTTTAGGTAGACTGCTTTACCCGTGTTTTGGCAGATTATCCACCAGGACCGTTTGACCCGTGCGTGGATAATGCAGATAACAGAGCTAAGGCAAATCCAAGAGAAAGTCTTTGAAAAACACATCAAGCGAAAAACCAAAAGAAGATAATCCTTGCCGTTTTTTTTAATACTCACGAGAATCAGGCACAGAGGGCTCAATGTTCTTTAGTCAAACCGTTCGCAAAAGTCTGCTCAGAAGTTGCGGCTTAACTATCTTCACTCATCTGACGAGTCAAACAACTGATATCCCCATTCTTCCAATCACTCTTTGTAAGTGTCTATGAGCAACATACGCCATGAACTCCATCATGTCAGATGACCAGACATTCACAGTTGACTGAACCTGAGATATGGACCCTGTTACAGTTCTGACAAGAACAGGCCGGAATCGCTCATAGAACTGAGTAATCAAGGAAAGTTCTCCAAAAGGTCACAGCACGAGCTCTTCAAAGTACAGTAGCTGTCTGGGGTGTAGTGTCTCCTGGATAAAAGTCGCTCACAGTATGAGTCATCAACTTCATTGAACACGCCGTCAATTGAGGTGTCTTTGTTGTATCTGTGTTAATCTTCATTGTTCTCTCACTTGATATCTCACAAGGTGTTGGGATGAAGAAGAAGAGAGAAAAAAGTGGGACTTTTGGTTGTTATATATTAAGCAAGTCACGACACTTGGCATGTCGATGTAGAGAACTTTATCGAAGAGAGGGATGCAGTGAAGGGTAAGAATATATACTGATTATATTCCAAAAAATGGACCACAAAGGATCACCAACACGTTCAACGTATCGAACTGTAGCCCTTGATCTCCTGGGCATCATGGTCTACTTTAGAAATCTCTAGCACCGCTCCATCACAAGAACGGGGCAAAGTAGTATCCCAGCCGAGATAACGTCCAAGTAAGCGAGTCAAACTAATGAGCTCAATTCTAGGAACACCCAGAAGCTTTCATTCTTCGTTCCCTATTGACATTATCGCACTTCCGTCCCAGAATCATCATTAATGCTCGAATCTCTGCGCAGATAGTACCATTATATCCGCGAGAAGAAGCCGAGTGTATTAGTGGTAACCCTGACTCCAATGGATTAATTCCTCTCAAATGATCAAAGATTTTCCTCCAAGACTGGCTCATTTTATACAATAAGCTATTTCTTATCAGATTAAGCTATAGCTATAGACAATGATAGACACAGATGGATAAAATGTCACATTTCCTTTCAACTACGGTTCAGCACTAAAGTGCATGCACGTATGTTCTTGTGGGTGATGATACACTGAACTAGGATGTCTCTTCTATGACCAGGTGAAAGAGTTGGCAAAGAGATCTGTTCAACGATTGAATTTGTAACACTAGCAGTTTCATGTACAGGCCAAGGTCAAGTTGATATGGGCAGAACTTTTGGTTCACTTTTGATGTGACTGTAGTTTGAAAAAAATAGCTCAATGACGAGAGATAGGAAGCCGCAGATACTGGTGCTATACACGGCTGTATCTGCTTGGCTAGGTCTTGTATTGTACAAGTTGTGGTACGAGAACACTGACTAACCCTGAACACTGACTAACCCTGAACACTGACTAACCCTGAACACTGACTAACCCTGAACACTGACCAACCCTGAACACTGACCAACCCTGAACACTGACTAACCCTGAACACTGACTAACCCTGAACACTGACCAACCCTGACTTACTGCTCACCTCTATGATCCCGTTTCGGAATATCCCGTTTCGGAATAACAAGAAATAGTACAAGAGACGGTCAGACGAAGCACGTGACTGCTTATAGGGTGGCTGTAGCTGTACCTGAATGTCTTCCTTACATTCTCTTGTTTTCTATTATTTCCATTTTTCTGGATGATTACGTAACACACCAATCACTCAGTAGTGATTGTATCCAGATGTCAGCTGGTGTTCTCAATCAGTGGCTCTCGCTTGTGAAGTGACATTCTGATAGAATAGTAGATCCTGTGCCTAAAATTGAGAGCTTTAGTGAAGCTAGAGAGTGTATACAGTACTTTGTCAGAACTGAAGTGTCTCCTCAGTTTCAATGACCTCCTACTTGAGAAAAGTGAGTAGCAACTATCTCGATCGTTTTCCTTCAGTTTGGAAAGTTTTAGCTTTTGTTGAATAATTACTTACGAATAGTGAGCATAAAAAGTGTGCTGGGGGGTCCCTTTTCGGGGTTCCAGACGAGATGGCACTAAGCGAGATATACTGCTGAATAGAGCACCGGCCGTTTCTTAACAAATCCGAAAGATGGAGAAATATGACGGACAACAAGTGCGCCATGTCAGTATCTCAGCATCATCTGCAGAAGTAACTTTACTTTAGCTTAGTTGGATCACAATTTTCACTAAACTATCGCTCAAAATCTGCTTCATACTGCTCAGACATGATACTCCAGTATCTAAATGAGTCAAGATGCCCGACACCTAAAAACATTAACCCTGGAGTTCATTTTCAGCTCTCTTCTGTATTCAGTAGACATGTCTTCCATCTCAGTCTCATTGACCACGGTGAAGAAGTCCAAATCACGCTCATGCAGGGTCTCTGGTGACTAGTGCAAATCGTCTGGAAGCGGAAATAACTCCAGCCGTTCCTCAGGGACAAACGGAGGAGGACTCAATTGTCTTGAAGAACTGGCTTAGAAATCGGAGGTAAACACCCCAATAGAACACCACCTTAGACATCCATCTCTTGTTCAACACCTCAACCAAACAATAACTTGATCCTTGAGCAAGAGTAGGATACTAAAATGGAGCCCCAGATCACCTGAATCTAATGGTGCTTTTCTCGTTTCTGTAGAGCAAACACTCGCCGAAACATGTGCATCTGCAAATAGAGTGGACTAAAGGTAATGAAAGAAAAACAATTGATTAATATATCGTAACCAAATCACTCAGATACTGCCCTTGGTGAATATCTGGGCATTGCAAAAACTCATATATATATGGTAACCTTCACTTCTTTCAATTCTGTTCAAAATTGGAATTACTGTAGGTGAAACCATAGAGTCAAGAGAATAACTCGAAAACACCACACCACAGTTTTCAGTGAGAAAGCAACACTTATATGCAGTATACCATCTTGTAGCCCTCGTTGTCAGGAACACCACTGTGCAGTCGTGGTTTCTCCACGGGTACTCTGCGACGAGATAATCGATGTTTAACTGTCGCAACTGATAAGGAACAAATGAACTCTTTCATAATGTCGGCACAGTCTGCAATACCACTACCATCACCTTTCTTTTCTTATATGTCCGATATTGAAGCTCTGAAACCACTTTTCCGACAAAGTCCTGAAAAATAAAGCAAAATCAAACTGAGATATTCAAGGAGCACAAGAAGCGAAAGCGGCAGAAGCAAAATGAGAGAGACAAACCTGCAGATCAACTATGAGAAGTTCTCCGTCTGTGGAAGAAGAGCATGAGAGAAGATTGCATATAGCTAACAATAAATTCTTGTACTATAGAGAGTGAGTGACATAGGCGCCAGGGTGCTGGTACTAAGGAGTTGTTCACAATGAATCTAGACTTCAGCAGAAGAGATTTTTCAAGTTTTCTGGCAACTCTTTACCAATCTGAAGACGGTACTCTTTTTCGAGATACTCAAGAGTGTACTCCCAGACTCCCAGTTTCCCCAGATGGGAGCGTTTTTCAAGCTTGAATTTGGCCCTACCCTCACGTGGTCTACTGATGGGCGTCTCCTGAAAACACTTGAGCTTTTGTTTCGCCAAATCCACAACCGCAATGATAAGGGCCCTATGGTCGTAGATGACTCCATACTGAGGATGGCGTTCATCTTGAGAGATGGTATTGCTCCAGCGAATACCACGGTCTATATAAGACATTTTGGTCGTATTGGTGTAGTAGCCAATGTCATTGTCAGCCAAGCACTTGAATTTGGAGAGCGACTCGATCACTTGTTGCTTGGTATTGAGATTGTAAGTGATGTAAACGTTGAAGATTTCTCCATCATAGTATAACATGCCTTGAGGAACACATGTTTCGTACAACCCAAGGCTACCAAACTTGTGACACTGCACTTCAGTTTTTTCGTCATTCAAATTGACTCCCGTACTTCTATGGGAACTCATGGAGTACTCAACAGTGCAATTTTCTATTGTTTGAGCCACCAAGATTCTGCTACCAACAGCTTGTAGCCTAATGGGATCCCAACCTCCAGTTAACTTATGTACGCAAAAGTAACAGCTGTAGCTCTCACTGTTGATGGGTTTGGCCTCTACAAACATCGATCTTGGCGAGGACCTATAGGCCACTGCCATTATACGAGAATTGTAGGTTTTCGCACGTATAGTCCCGTAGACAACCATAACTGTCTCACCATAGAAAACCTCGTCCGGATCATAATCTTTGCCGTTAGAGTGAAGCACAAACTTTGGCGGAAAAAGAGGTCGTTCATTTCCACGAGTTTCTGAAAGATGGATGTATTTGTCACCAACAAACACCCCACTATCACAGTATACCAAGGAGTTCCAAACTTCAAGGTCTGGACAAAGACATTGAAAGTCTGGTGGAAGAGGTTGGTCAATATGAACTGCACAGTCAAGACCATGCCTGAGCGGTTCAAACTTGCGATTGTCTTTACAGACGTCATCAGTGAACACCTCGTTAACCTCATACTCGTCGTAGCGGTGATGGTAGTAATCCTCGTCATCATCGTACACTTTTTTTGTCACAACCCTTCCCTTCCGACTGTAGACTCGATGGCGGCAGAAATTGAACATCCAGGACCTCCAATCGTGTTGCTTGCTGTACCTGAGATCCTGGTCACGATTGTAGCAACGATGAGTTGCTCCAGCATCGAGATAGTCACAGATGCATTTGAGAATCTCAGGTGGTAGGAGTTGTAGGGGCATCTGAAGATGGGTTTTTGAGAAATTGTTTGCCACTGACGGAATATAGTACAGTACTTTTAGACTGTTCTTTGGCACTACTTGTAGCTAGTTTAGTCTAGTCTCGTCTAGTCAGGGTTAGTCAGGGTTAGTCGTATTGTCCTTATCTGAGATATACAGTATTTATCACGTGATTGTGACTCTCTGGTACTAGCGTGGCAGTCTCACAGATGCTAGAGAACTTATTATTGGTGTCCAGGTTACTAAGAAAAATGATGTCGTTAAGTTTCATATTTTCCAAGCCGCACGTCTGGTGAACCATTCTGACACTCCAAAAAGTACGTAGAAGACGTTCTACTCGCTTGAAATCTTTACAGACAGTCAATTGAGCCGTTTCAATGTCACTCACAACTTTATGATCACGTGACACCTATCTATCACTACATACCCCATTTTGACCCCCACTGACCCCCACGGACCTCATGACCCCCACACCAATATATCACCATGGTAACCCTCATTTCTAAAAATACCTCCTCAAATGACCCAATTTACTCACCCACAACACTTGGCATGTCACGGCCTCGAAATATATAAACCCCAGGTTTTTTCCCAAGTCCCAACATCAAGATAGTGTGATTTAAGGTTAATGGTGCATGTGATACGCAACCTTAAATTGACACAACAAAGAGTATCGACAGACAACACCATCGACGGACAACAACACCATCGACAGACAACAACACCATCGACAGTCAATAAGATGGTTACACGGTGAGTGTCAACACGTTTGGTTTCATGGCCTCGAGTTTTGTTTCAAATTTTGGACGTTTTCGGGATTACGTAAGCGGCTTATGTAAGTAGGATTACGTAATCTTGAGAAGACATGTGGCCTGGTATCAACACCGGGATAAAGCACTTGCTTTGACTTGGACTTTACAATCTGCTTTGGAGAGATTGAGGATTGCTCTCATAAGCTGTTAGTAAGATGGTAAGGAGTCTCCTTCGTGATCGACTGCTTTTCTGGTCTTTTAAGAAAAGACTCCAGTCCAATGTCTGACGGTGAATTTGGTACCATACAAAACACAACAGAGCCTTTGTCAGAATCTGTCTTAATGAAACATGATTCTTGGTCGTGAAATGTTGTTGACAACTTTGAACACTAACACAGCAGTCCAGTTAACCATTTTCAGACTGACTTTCAACGACATTGTCTGATGATTACACAACAAGTTGGTTAAGCTGTTTTTTTCGACCAACAAGAGAATCCTCATACATCGACCATAAGTATGAACCAGCTAGAGTCATGTCCTTGCCTCCTTCATAACCAGAGTTCATTTTGTTTTTGACAGTGCACGATCACCTCACTGGCTCAACCATTGGACATTGCCTTATAGAAACTTGACTGACACAGGACTCCAAAGAGCTTCGAACAACACACACTACAGTCTGTCGTGTGATTACATTATCACATCATTACCAAGCAAAGCATGAAATTGGGCTCTACTTTCAGGTGTACACGGTGAGTAACAGCGCACAATGATGACGTAATCGGCTTACGCAATCTTGGTCACTTCATACGAAACACCTTTTCCTCGAATCTCACCCTGGAACTAACACAGAATGACACTCACGATTAGCACCACACCACCCATTCGCTTACGTAATCAGCTGACGTAATCGTGACCACACAACTCGCCACCAGAGTCGAGCATTCGGCCCTCATTACTGATGAGATCCCAGAGCATCAAATCCTGGCATTCCGAACTCTGCAAACGATTTTCGACGAACCCGTGCTCACGTAATGCTTACGTACGTGTGATTACATAAGCATCTCTGCATGGACCAACATCAACCACCCTTCACAACCATCTCTACATCCAAGCCACTTTCCACCCGACAAGTTACAATAAATACATTCCTATGTGAGAACACTATGGAGGTGCGATAAGGGAGGTCAACGCAGTGGATTGCATGGTGCTTAAGTAAGCGCTTATGTACGCATTACATAAGCATGACATAAACACTTGTTCCGAAAATCGTCGGCAGTTTCACTCCGTTCGACGTGTCTAGACGATTATCGAAACTCCGTCTCAATCCACTGCCTCACATCTCCCCTACTCCTAATCGCCTCCATCTCTCCTTCATGCGCTTTACTCATCTCCTTCGTCTCCTGGTATCTCACCAGATACTCTGGCCTATAGCACGCTCCAAACGTGGACGGCTCTCCATTCTCTCTCAGCGCTCTCTGGTCGACATTCTCCTCGATCTGAAACATTTCGCACTGGTCTTGTTTCACCCACAGTTTCAGATACTTGTTCCACAGCCACCCCTCGAACCGCTGATTAATCAGCGGCGACTTTTTGTACTCCGTGTTGAGAATCTCGTCAAACTTGTTGGGCACATATGCTTCCTTGCCCTCAAACAGCGTCTTTCTCAACGGCGACACTTTTTCGAGCTCATACCGATGCCAGTTTTTGCAGTGGAACTTTTCCTGCTGCTCGGCATACGCCAGCGCGGTGATGTCAATGTACATTCCGGAGTCCACGTCAATGAACCGCGCGTCGATCACGTTTTTGCCGTTGCCCCGGAGACGCTCCACGTACGCGGGTCCCACGTCGACGTAGAAACGACCGCCGGATGACTCATCGATGACTAAGCTCTGGTTGTAGAGCCGCGCAAACCGGTCAAACTCGCGGATCGGCATCTGAACGTCGCCGTCAAAGTCCCAGGGCAAGGACTGGCCGTTCCAGTACCAGCCGAGCAGCGTGCCGTGCGCGAGCCACGTGACCAGCCCCTCACGTGACGTGAAGTCCAGCCACGCGCGCACCAGTTTCCGCAGAATCACGCGTTTCTCGTCGACCGTGCCAAACTCCGTGAAAAACCGCCAGTCATAATGCACACCGGCGCCCTTGGAGTCGCCAATGACCCACGCCTCGGAAAAATGCTTGCCCGAGTTCTTGATGTGTTTCCATTGGTGCGCGAGGAACGCGGAGTGGGACGCCTGCTCACGTGGAGCGGCTAAATCGGCGGCTAAGTCGGCTGAATTGGCCAAATCCTTGCCCCGGGCAATCTCCTCGTTAATGTTCCACGTGAACAGATCACGGGACAGCTCGAGGTACACGGCGTCACGTGACTTGCGCGATCGCAGGTACGTTTTCGCCGCCTCTTCCGTGTCGGCGTATTCCTGCAGCTCCTCCTCGGTTTCGGCCGTCGGCACGAGAATCGTTCCGTTGTCGTCGTCGTCGTACGAGTCTTCGTGGACGGGCGAGGCCTCCGAGAAGGTGATGTCTCTGAGGTCGTGTGAGTCACGTGAGTTGTCATGTGACACCGGCGTATCTCGTTTCTGGTTCAACACCGGCTTTTGGTCGCGCTTCTGGTTCAGCACCGACTTTTGATCACGTGACTTGCTGAAGTCGCCCTCCTGCGCCTCCCTGACCACTGGAACACGTGACCCGAGGTGCTCGTCTGTCTCCACGTTTTCACGTGACTCCTTCTTTCCCTCCTTCTCGGTCAGATAAATCAGCCGCTTCGGCTTGGGCATGGTCTGATCAAGATACACCTGACCAATGCGGTTGAAAAAGGCCTTGGGCTCAATGTTCTTGGGCGGGCCCGTGACGGTCACGTGACTCAGACAGTCCTCGTTTCTGGCGCACGTGCCCGACTGGATCGCCTTGTAGAGTCCCGTGACCTCGGTCAGATCGACCCAGTCCTTCCATTGGAACATGTAGTCGGAGGACGAGTCACGTGCTCGTTTTTGGGCCCACTTGGGATTGAACTCTTTGTCATTTTCTTCGTATTTGATGCTGTTGAAGATGACAGGGTTAGGGGTGACCGTTTGATTGGCCGGCGTTTTTCTGGGGGTGCTGACTAATCCGACATCGGTCATGTATGCGACTCTGCTCTTGACTCCCTCGGGCAGTTTGTCGGTGAAGTTGAGTAAGCTGCCGAAAATGAGACAGGTTATGAGTATGACGAAAAGTTTGGTCATAAGGGATGTGCGCAAGATGCGCAGCGGGTGGATTAGTAAGCTGAGCGCTCGGGAGCGGTACGGCGACCGGGAGGTTTGTTTTTCAATGTCCCTGGGTTAGTACGGTAGCGAAGGTAACGGTAGCGAAGGCCGTAGGTCTGAGCGGACCCGATGAGCTGTTGGTGGTCACGACATTCCCAGTGTGGTCACTACATGGCTAATGTGGCACGACATAGTGGTGTGGCACGACACAAGTGGTGTGGTGACAGTGTCATAGGATAGCTCCAATGAGGGCTTTAGGGATGACATTGAGATTGTATGGCTTAGTCACAGAGTTGTGTAGTGCCATAACCAGTGTCAAATCAAGTGCCTTAACAGAACAGTTCTTGAAGACAGGTACTGCAGTAACGACACTCATCATGTCATGCCCACCACACACTCAATGTAATGCCCACCCACTCCATGTCACACACTTCATGTAATCCCATCACCCATGTCACAATACGTCAAACTCCCATGTCATTACTCCTGCTAAGCTCTCACTAGCGGAATCATATCTGTCATAGGGTTGTCGTGTGCACTGTTTCAGGTTAGTGGGCCTGGTCTTTTCCGTCCAAGAAAAGGTACCCACAATCCCCCAGTAACCACACTCTCGCGTAACCACTTTTCAAGTCATAACTCCCCACCACACTTCGTCTGTCGTCCCATCACATTGCCAATGTCACCTCACGACATTGCCGGTGTCGTGCCCACCACATCCGGCATGTTGTGGCCCAAAATTCATTCACTCACATTTCTGGCAATCTGCTCTTCTCCTCCTCTTCCACATCTCCTCCCCTCTGCCTATATATTCTGCAAACAGGGTTTTCGAAAAACACAAAGTCATCATACGTCACCGCTGTTATGAAAACACAAAACCAATAAGCTTCGCACGAGACCACGGAGAGAGATGAACAGTTATTATTACTAAGCCGTATTACAGAGAGAATTTCGTGGCACGACACAGGTGATGTCATACCCATCACATTCACAATGTCGTCACCACCACACTTCCAATGTAGTCACCACATCCCCAATGTAAGTCACTACACTGCCTATGTCATCCCTTACATTCCAGCAAGGCTGAAAACAGACAGCCCCACACGATGCGCAGGGTCAACCTAGACAAAATGAAAAATGAAATACGTCAGAAACAGGAAATAAGTCTAGTCAGATACCAGCACCTCAGCTCAGACACGACACCCCTCAAATCCGCATTTCTCCACTACCAATACCCAGCAAGTTATTCCCGTTTCCCCCCTCCCACACGACCCCTCATGCACAGCTGTTGCCAAGCCGCCAAGAGCTGCAGCCAAGGCCCCACTGCAACGTTAATCAGAATAGGGTTCCGGTGTGCACGCGACAGCGCAAAAAGATACAAAACGCAAGGTGGAGAAAAAAAGAGAGGAAAAGAGACAACCTGCGAGATGCATTATTTGACGCAGCTAATTTTGGCACCTTCTAAACCGCTCGAACCGGCAAATTTACACAAATAGAAAATCCAGATTTGCAATTTTCAGTTTAAAGTGTCGAGTTTAAAACCAATACCCCTTGGCTCGAGATAAGAGATGGACAACAGGGGTGTTGCGGGCTTAATGGAGCTGAGGACGGAGTACGATGGCGTGAGTCTCACGTGATATGGTCACGTGATGTCGGAACTTTCTGAGGCTTTTTACCCGACTTGACCCTTTGATAATCACTTTTGACAGATTATGACTGGGCACTATCAATAACCATCAGTACCGGTATTGCATTTCATTGCGTCAATGCGTCCATGTTCCCATGTTAATGGCAATCGTATCGTCGGTATAGTGCGCCTCATGGTCTACATGAACCACCTTCCACACCCTCATTGCAATATGACACTCAATGGTTCTCTTTTTCTGAGTTGTGACATGAGCAGCGTAGTGACTACATGGGCCATGTCGTGACCATCACATGACCAATGTAGTGACCATCACATGAGCTGTGTAGTGACTACATGAGCTGTGTAGTGACTACATGAGCTGTGTAGTGACTACATGAGCTGTGTAGTGACATGACATCATCAATGTCGTGACCATACTGTGTAGTGACTCAGTTGTGACCAGAGTTCCCGGTAGTCACCATACTGTAGCCTCATATTCTGTCCATCGATAATACTCACTTGATTGTTCATATGATTGCTGACTCGTTTTTCTTTTTTTTCGCTGTTTTTTAAGTGGAGTGTAAGAAACTAGGTGGGTCTAACTATAGCTTCAAGTATACTTATCCATTTCTGTTTGTGTCACTTATGCAGAGTCCTCTATGATGATAATTCGAATTAAATAAATAAATCGAACTAAATCGAACTAAATTAAATTAAATTAAATTAAATTAAATTAAAAATAAAAATAAATCAGAAAAAATAAAAAGACAACTAAACCAGGCTGTCTAGCTCCATAAAGCCGTTAGAACCATTACAAACTACTCCATAACTCTTCTCCACCCTTTCTGACTTCAGCACTTTTTAGCTGTCTTTTTACACCAACTTTTGGCTAACCGAGACTAGTTCATCGTTAGAGACATTAATTAGAGTCACGTGAGCTCTTCTTCAGCGACAAAAATTGTCCACGTGTTTTCCCAAGTCCGAGAACGACTACTTGTACGTACTTGTACTTTGGACATAACGTGATTACTCTACTTGTAGTCTGCAGAAATTCATTGAGTGGAAACTATTTTGGAGTCACGTGAGCTGTTGTTGTGCTCAGGGAACGCAATATACTCAATAAATTCGACCTTTTGGTCACGTGATAGGCACGTGACAGCCTCCTGAGCATTTTTAGTCGTAACAGACTATGTATGTCCCGGTAAGGTAAGAGTTGTGAACATGTCTGATGAGTTGATCACGTGATCTGGTCAAAAAACCTGTTCTAACACCGTGGTTCAAGTACTTGTCACGTGACTTCTCACATTTTTACGTGATCATCACTCTTCTTCACCGTTATGTCTGATCGACAAGATCTACAAACTTGGCCGATGAGTGAGACCATGAGGTGAGATTATGACGATTAGAGAGATTATGAGTATAGAGGTTATGAGTGAAAAGGAGCTGAGGTTATGAGGATAGAGATGGTCTTTGAGGTGTTATGACTAGACTAGTAAATCTGAGTGAAAGTACTCACTGAAGCTGATATTTATACGCCACATTGATTCTGAGACACCGTGATAATCATCTAAACCCTACAGATGCTCCTGGAACTTTTCTCTTCTTTTTTGCACGATTATTGATGTTTCTGTGGTGATCCCAGATCTCATATATCACTGCTGATCTAGGTTTGTTGAGAATAGTTGGAAGAAAAAGTGTGCTGGGGGTATCTATTTCTATGTTCCAAAACTTGAAAACGTTCCAGAAATGACCAGAATTCTAGCTCGCCACCTGTTTAATAACTAAGAAAAAAGTTCACCAACTGTTGCAGTAATAAAATCTCGTGTTTTAGAGATTCTTGTGCTCCTCTCGTAAGTACGGTTTTGCTTAGCTTACTTGACACCTTTTGTTAAGGTGATACGCTGACAAAGGGAAATCGTTCTATACCAACCAATACTCGTCCTATCGCCACAGGAACAACACTGCCATACTCATAACACCCGCACCAACATTCTGACACCAAACAGTCTCACCCTCCGTCATTTTCAAAAAAAAACTTCCAATTCTCACTTTCTCTCGCTTACATAATCACCTCTGAAACGTCTCACAATATTTTTTCACTTGGTCGTGTGAGCAATCAATTAGAGTTCAAAACAAGGTTACTCTTTGTCGTGTGACATTGTGTGAGATTTGATCCAATAATCACGTGACTGGTACCAGCCTGCTCCCCTTGATATGCTAATCACGTGACCACTTTCAGAATTACAAAATCTGCATTCCTTCACTTGCCATCGTCTTTTTCATTTTCATGCACTTGGGGATGTACTGCAGGGGTTTGTTTAGGAAAAAGGTTAAAACATGCAATTATTTTGCAGGTTTCTTTTTTTTTGTGACCCGCTTATCACGTGACTGCTCCAGAACAAGGTCGATTCTTCCATGTGCAGAATTGCATTTGGACGTCGCGTGACCAGACAAATGGGGCACCTGTTAGTAATCAACTGAGCCTCATTGGAGTTACCCGGCTTCTTCGGAATCCGCTTCCTAAAATTAGCTCCAAAATAAAGCAAGGTTAGCATAGCCGCTTGAGTTAGAGAAAGGAACGGGTGTCGACGGACAATGAGAGGCGGTGTAGAGAATCTGAAACCGGAGTTTTGTTCGTAGTTGTCCCCGGGTTCCGATTATATACGTCACGTGACTCTACGGTTATTGTACCGCTGTTTTTTTTTTTGTTTTGAAGTCGTCTCAATATCTCGTCAGGGTAACTCTAAAAAAATGATCACTTCAGGTACTCATTTTGATCACAATCGTCTCCTCTATCACGTGATCTTACTCCTCCACGCGTATCACTCCTGTATCACGTGATATCGATGATTTGCTTTTCCGCCGAGAAATACCATTACAAATTAACTTGGATGCGCATCGCCGAGGAAGCAGGGGAACGGGAGCATGTTTTTCTTGGCGCCAAGTGGAGGTATGTTGGTGAGGAAAAGAGTGCGGGTTTTTGCTGCGAATTTTGTTTGGCACTGAAGCAAGCAAGCGGTATAGCTGAGATCACGTGACCGAGACGATTCCGACAGTACTAGTCACGTGTTCCTACCATCATTCTGACACAAGATGCCCAGTAAGCTCCAGCTCATCTCATCGATCTAAATATAGTTACCATTTGTTGAGGCTATGTGCACTTTACACGCACGACTGAGACTGTGTGGAATGCAGCACTCAAGTGATCAAGTGATACGAGTTTCAGCTGTGTATACTTGTAGGGCGAAATAGGCGAGTTGTGGCGGTGCAAATTCGGGGTCAACGGGAATGTGGGACATATGGGTATCATCGGAATGCTGGAGAGACGGTGGTTATGGGTGTGCACTTGGATTTACTGGATGGCTGGTATTGCGCGAGTTACTGGGATTCTTGAAAATAAGGTGGGGGGTTTTGTGCAGTTACCCGGACGTAAAAAAGATGTAATATTGGGTTCTCTAAATTACTTGGATTTAGTTAGAAACTAAGATGCAGAAACTCATCCCCCAAACCTGGTGCCTGTCTTTATATTATTGAGATCGCCAGTAGCATATTATTCTGTAGACCCTTGGCTTTCATAAGATATCACTTTTATGGCCTTTAAATTTGAGAATCACAATCTGAAGAGAAAGAACAGTAGTACAAGTAGAAGGGTTTACTGACCAAATATGATAGCTGTACCACAGTCTTCCCTGAGTGTGGGGATTTGAACAGCACTTTTGAGCGTATCAGACTTTCATCCCGAATTATACCAGTTTGGTAGCGTACTTGTACTAGTAGAATAATGGCAAAACCTGCTGTAGGTGGGAAATAATGGTGCAAAACATATACTTGTACAAGTAAAAAAATATTCATCTTAAAGATGCGACCCGAATATATATCCACCAAGAGTTTTGATGTCCAATTCCCTTTTGATTATTTTCAAATCGCCATTTTCCAAATTGACATCATTCAGATTATGCAAGATTATGCAAGCAAAATGCCATGAGTATAAGGGAGGATTTTGAAGATTATGACAACCGCTCTGCTCAAAAAATTGGCAATAAACAGAAAGCTCAAGTTGCACCGTCACGTGATTGTCGAGAATATCTCAAGCCGTTGGACTCACGTGGGCAGTGACATTGTCTCGGCATATTGATAGAACCTCAGAAATGAGTCGTTGATGGTATCAAAATGATCATGGAAAGGAGATGAATTTGGTGGTGGTAGTCCAAGGTACGTGTTGCTACTAGATCCAGATTTATTGAACATCTAGTGTTATAACCAAATTAAGCTATATCCGGTTGGCTCGTGAGAGAACCAATTATTTGAATTCTCAGAATTGATCCGTTGGTGGTATCAATTTGATGAGAAAAAGAAGCTGGAATTAGTGGTGGTAGTCCAAGGCGAGTAGCGCTTCTGATTTTCGATTTAGTCAAGTTCCAGTTTTACAGCACAATTAAGCTATAGTGACCAAGCAACAGTTTTTTTGAAACCTCCATTTAGACAGTTGTTGGTATCGGAATGATCACAATCGTTAGCTGAGTTCAATGGTAGTAGTCCAAAATGAGCGGGGCTTCTATATCTAGACACATTTGACTTCTAGCTACACAGGCGAAATAAGCTATAGCCAATTGAAAGCTGTTTTTCAAAATAAGGGAATTGACCCGTTCGTGGTACCAAAGTAATCAGAGGGAAGAGATAAATGTAATGGTAGTGGTCCATGATGATGAGCGTTCTTGGATCATTGTTTATTTCACCTCTAGTAATCCTGCCAAGTTAAGCTAGCTCGAAATACCAAAAAAACTTGAAAGTAATTATTAATCTCAGGATTGACCCGTTCGTGGTCTCAAAATGATCAGAAAAAGAACGTGATTTCGAGAAAACTAGTTAGTGAGTAGCGCTTCTTGATTGGGCTTTAATTTCCCTCTTACTTCTAATGTCAAATTAAGCTACCAGTATGATTTTGTTCACAGTTGCGTCATTGGTGATATCAAAATGATCAGAAGAAGGGGCTGATCTTAGTGGTATTATTAATAGACGAGCTGCGCTTCTAGAACTAGATATATTTGGCGTCTAGCCACACATCCCAATTAAGCTATTATCCAAGTCCAGTTTGATCTGATCTTTTTTTGAAATCTCAGAAATGGACCGTTGGTTGTATCAAAATGATCAGAAACAGAATCTGACTTCAGTGGTGGTAGTAAGACACCGCCAGCGCTGCTTGATAGTCATATATTCAGGTTCCAGTTATTGTGTCAAAATAAGCTATAAGTCACTGTTCAGGTCTGATGACTCAGCTTCGATGATATTTTTGGCTGTTTTTTTTTTTGACGCGATAATAGTACGTGGCGAATCAGGAGGTCACAACGACCACATTGATACCAAACACGACATGTTTTGGAGACCAGCTGATATAGTGATTATTAACAGTGCAAGTCCGTCTGTTCAGTAGGTTATTCATGCTGTGATTACTAAGCATGTTACCCGGCAGTAGCTCCACTATCAAAACCTTACCTCTGCTAAACTTTTTTATCAGCAAGTGCACGCATAATCTTGTACATGTGCGATCACGATCTCGAGGGAATGTCTCAGCCTTTACCGACGCCGAATCCGCAGACTCTCAACCACAGATCATGTGTTTATAGGTGTTCCGGTCAGATTCCCCCGCTTCTGGCCAACTGTGCTGTTTCTGTGTCCAACTCGGTGCTTTTCATGCATGGCGGTTTCGATCACTTTACCGACGAGATCAGTGACAAAACCCACCTGCTGGATCTTGCCACGTGGACCTGGAGCGAAGTCGAGTCCACTCCGGGGTCGATGGTGCCTCCGGGTTTGTGTAACCACACCGCGACGACCCTGAAGAACGGCCTGATCTGTCTGTTTGGAGGCGAACAGACCGATGGACCTGTAAATAGACACGTGTACCTGTTCCATCCAAAAAGAAGGGAATGGGTCGATGGTTCGGTCATATCACAGGCGCCGCACGGGAAAACCCGGCACTCGGCAGCTTTGTCGTCCGACGAAACGTGTCTGTATTTCACGGGAGGCAGCGACTCAGAACCGTCTCTGTGTCTGAATCTGATCACCAACTCGTGGACCTTGCTTCCCGAAGTCGCGCTCACCAGCTACGACCACACCAGCACCATCATCGACAACCGTCTGTGGGTCCTGGGCGGTCTGGTGATGTCGAATCTCAGCAAGGACCGCGTGCAGTGGTTCAGTCTCGAGCCTCTCGGTGGTTGCTCGGCCATCATCAGCAAAGGCGCACGGGTGAGCCCGAACATCTGCAAGGTCGGCATGAACGTCTCGGGCGCATACAACCACCTGCTGTACAACATCAACTGCTCGTCTGAAGCCATGACCAGCAAAAACGTGACGCTGTCGGTGTTTGACACCCAGGAAATGGCGTGGAAAAACGACCCGCTCGATCCGGTGGAACCCGACTCGGACGACGACGACGACGCAAACGACATCCTGGACTACCGCTGGTTCGGAGGAGCTTCGTGGGGCGACAAGGCGGTCATCTGGGGCACCCTGGTGCCGGACTCTGTGGCTCCAATAGACGTTTTTGAACGCACAAGCACACACATGCTGGTGGTGTCTCTCTCTGGACTAGACGGTGGGGGCATCTGTGCGAACCCAGGCCTCCAAAACAACTTTGCAGCACTGCTGGAGTCCGGAGACTACTCGGATTTTTCCATTACAGGCCTCCAGGACGAGTCTTGGATGGGAAACTCGCCGTTCACGCGCTTCACGGCGTCGCGCAAGAAAAAATTCAAGGGCGAAGCAAGTATGCCTTCCTGCAACTCCGTGTCCGTTTCAGACCATCCTCCGCCTTACCCTGTCAATCCAGCGTCTCCTCATCCCGTCAACTCGGACTCCTACTCATCCGGCTACGATTCCGACGTTCCTCACGAGGAAACAGCCATCTCTCAGCCAATCAAGGTGCACGCAGCGATTCTTGTAGCGAGATGGCCCTATTTCAAGAGTCTGCTCGACTCTGGAATGTCCGAAGCCCAAAGCAGGATACTCCATATCAATGAACCAATCAGGTGGATCCAGCCACTGATACACTGGCTTTATACCGACGGGCTCGAAGCGGCAGTGTACGAAGACTACGAAATAATGACAGGCATCCTCACTCTCGCCCAGATCTACTGTCTTCCTGCTCTGGAAGCCATCTGTTTGAACCATCTCCAACGGCCTCTGTTTTCCAGCCCGGACGAGGCGATTCTGGTGTGGGAACGAATGTACGACTGCGCAAGAGGAGACACCTGCCAGGGGGTAGCGGTATGGTGCTATAGACATCGTCGCCAGGTGGTTGAGAGCGGTGGTTTTAGAGCGTTGACAAAGGACAAGGTGACAGCTCTATTGCAACACATGTTTGATGCCGAGGACGCCGATAAGAGGGAAGACAAGGACAGCAAGTGACAGACAGAGAAGTGACAGACAAGTGACGGTGTATTTATTTATTTATTCGAACATCATTTGATCAGCTGAGAGGTGGTTATTGTATCCGGTTGTAGATAGAACTACCACTGGGAGTTGTAACCCTGACTAACCCCAACTATTTATTCGAAGATAATTTGATCAGCTGAGAGTTGGAAATTGTATTCATTATAGGACTACTGTACTGAGGTTTGTAACCCTGACTAACCCTACAAAATAAAACTTTGGGAAAGAAAAAAAAGACAAGTGACGGTATTTATTTATTTATTCGAAAGATTGTAAGATCAGGCGCTGAGAGTTGGAAATTGTATTCGTTGTAGGGCTACGACTGAGAGTT
>BCKG01000009.1:825484-919396 GCA_001600535.1 Yarrowia sp. JCM 30696
TGACGGTATTTATTTATTTATTCGAAAGATTGTAAGATCAGGCGCTGAGAGTTGGAAATTGTATTCGTTGTAGGGCTACGACTGAGAGTTGTAACCCTGACTAACCCCAACTATTTATTCGAAGATAATTTGATCAGCTGAGAGTTGGAAATTGTATTCATTATAGGACTACTGTACTGAGGTTTGTAACCCTGACTAACCCTACAAAATAAAACTTTGGGAAAGAAAAAAAAGACAAGTGACGGTATTTATTTATTTATTCGAAAGATTGTAAGATCAGGCGCTGAGAGTTGGAAATTGTATTCGTTGTAGGGCTACGACTGAGAGTTTTAACCCTGACTAACCCCCACTATTTATTCGAACATCATTTTGATCAGATGAGAGTTGGAAATTGTATTACGTTATAGGACTACCGGTACTATAGTGACACTGACAGTTATAACCCTGGCTAACCCTGACTAACCCTGTAACCCTGACTAACCCTCCTAACCCAACACAAAACCATCGGAAAGAACAAACTGTCGACTGGAATGGCCGACAAAAAGTCTGTACTCACCTCTCTGGACTCTCCAGTTCTGAATCACCACGTCCCACACGGCCAAGTCTCTCCATTGCAGTTCGTAGCTCGTCACGTGAGACTCTCCATTTTGGAGAATCGGAGACTTGTCGAAACCACGCAGCTGCACTTTGGGAGACTCCAGGTCGCTTTGGGGAAACGAAACGTAGAGCTGGGATACTACACTTCCCGAAAAAGGACCGTTGTTAGTGGTAAGATGCGAGACTTTGACTGCGGTTTCCCAGAGTGCCGGGTTGCCTCCAATGCCTCCCGCTGCGCCACTTGGAACACCTGACCCGTTAGCAAAGTGGTAAGTGGAGCTGTTGCGAATATCGACCTTCTGAAACGGCTGGTGACTTGCACTGACGTTGGAGTATCCCGAGGTCGAGTCGTTTTTGAGCCAGGGGTAAACTATGCCATCCAGAGGTTTGAAGCCCACAGGCATGTATAGATCTTGGGTCGTGTTTCTCACCGCTGCCAGTTTCTCGACATTTACAGGAGCAGGAGGCGCTGGAAGCTGCTCATCGACTTTTCCCACTGTGACGTCCAAATCTGAAAAAGAGAAGTTGGAATACGACAGTCCATATCCAAACTCGAACCTCGGCGTCTTGTTGTGTCTGTCGAACCACTTGTAGTCGATGAAGATGCCCTCGTTGAAATTAGCCTGGGGAAGTCCATCTGGCGGGACCTGCGAAACAATGGGAATGTAGTCAGAGACGTTCTTGGCGATAGTGTAGGGCAGTTTTCCCGAAGGGTTGTGATCACCAAAGAGAACACTAGCCATAGCCTCTCCTCCGTAGTCACCGGCAGGCCCAGTCAGTACAACTGCACTGACGTTTGGGTGGTTGATCCAGGGTTCCAGATCTACAGCTCCGACTGTAGTAACTACCACGACGGTGTTGCCTTCGCTTGCAACCGTGTTGATGAGCTGGTCGCCGTTGTGCCACAGGCTGACATTGTTGCGGTCTCCGTAGTTTCCGTCCAAAACTGCATCTGCCTCGCCTGAGGTCGACAAAACATAGACAATGTTCACGTCGGACTTTTGAGCAATCGCCCGAGGCAGAGCCATGTTCCAGGACTCGGTGGTTCCTGTGACTCGCACATTGTCCTGGAGAGCTCGTCTTCTGAGAGCTTCAAAGGGGCTCTGGTACTCTGTGGGGTAAGCAGATCCACTTCCCCAGCCTACAGTAAGAGCGCCATCCGAGCAAGCCATATTTTTGCACACAGCTCCCTTTGGTCCGATCTGGGAACCCACTCCAAAGACGCCAATGTTTTTCTTCTCTTTCAAAGGCAGTGTTCCGTCATTTTGAAGCAACACAACAGCCGCCTTTGCAGCTTCGAGCGCTACTCCTGAGGAAAAGGCGTCTCTAGTGTCGATCTGGTAGTTGACCAACCGCTCGGTGAAGTTGTTGTGGTAGACTGGCAGCGGGTTTGGATTGCCCATAATGTCGGTGGTGAAGTAGGAGAAGTTTGGCTCACGGTCGTCGTCGACTCCAAGATAAAACGTCGCCGTCAGGATTCGCAGCACCATGTCGTCCAGTCGCGATTCGGGCAGTGTGCCGTTCACCACCATTCGGGTCAGCTCCTCGCCCCACAGCACCTTGCCGTTGATCTCGTTGCCTGGCATACTCATGTCCAGGCCAGCCAGTGCGTTGGACACGCCGCTCTCCTGAGCCAGCCAGTCCGACATGAGGAAGCCCTGGAACCCGAGCTCGGACTTGAGCTTGCCGTTGATCAGCGCGCTGTTCTGACACGCCTGGGTGCCGTTGACCAGCTGGTACGAACACATGGCAGCAGCTGCTCCGGCTTTGACCGAGTCTCCAAACGGCCACAGGTACACTTCGTTCAAAGTGCGGTCAGCGATGTTGGACGACAGCTGCGACTTGAGATTCGCGAATCCAAACGTCTGCCACTCCCCGAGTTTGCGAAAGTGCTCCTGCTCGTTGCCAATAAGATGCTTGATTGTAGCCATGACGTTTTCTCCTTGAACACCAAGGATAGCCTCGGCTGCCAGCTTGCCGGCAAGATACGGCTCGTTGGTAAACCCTTCCCAGTTTCGTCCACCTGTGGCGTGTCTTCCTAGAGGTCCCACTACAGGTCCCAGATGAACGTCAATGCCCTTGCGCTTGGATTCACGTCCCAGAGCAGTGCCTCTGTTGTAAACCAGCCGACGATCAAAAGTCGCGCCCATGGCAATTCCACAGGGAAAAACGGTGACATGGCTGGTCTGCGAGATTCCTAGAGGCCCGTTGTCCAGACAAAGACCCTTGATTCCGAGTCTGGGAACTCCGCCGGTGTTTCCGACACAGATTCCCGAGCCTAGTCCTGATCCCGTAGTGATGTTCACCTTTTCAGGAACACTGAGCTGGGCAAGAAGGTGCAAGGACCGATTGAAGGCGCTTCTCCAGCGATCATTGGCTTCCAGAGTTCCGACTTGTGGAGTCGGATACCAGTCCGGAGAAACCGCCAAAACTGTTCCAATGAGAAGTAGCAGAAAAAGGTACATTGAGTTGTAATCGAGATGGTTACAGGTGCTGTGTCTGTACCAAGTCCACTCTTTTATCTTCTCATCTCAATAAGTTTCAATGCTTCCAATACATCATGGCTATGAACACGTGGATCGTGAGAGCGATCGTGGTGGTCTGGCCTTTCACCACCGTGGAAAGAGATTGTGCGACTGACTTTGAATGGTGAGACATGGTAGAGTTCCGGGGTATTACAAACTTTTGTATATTGTTCATATATATCGATATGTTCAACTTTATCTAAAAAATCTCACATAAAAGATGAAATAATGCGAAGCAACAACCATTCCGCTCCCTAGTGCTGGTATACAAGAGTGCACACAAAGTGCTTGCCTGTGGTGACCTTTTCAACACTGGAATTCTCGTGTTCAACTGATCTGCGCTATTACCAGTCTTGAGGGTTTATATGAATGCTCTTTATTAGAAACATGGAAAATATATAATGATGTAAATATATGATGCGGTAAGATAAGATACATAAGATTAAATCTCTTTACCAATCTACATTTAAATTTTCACACCTCCCTTCTCCTTTAATAAAACTCCAGGTGGAGATGTACAAGTCCACGGAACCATCTGGTCCACGGAACCTTCTTATATACGAGTACGAAGACAAATACTTGTACAAGTAGCACTCTGATGAAAGTGGTATACAGGCACTGTTTCTCATCGTCAAAAGTCCCAAGTACACATGAAACATGCAGAACTACTTAAACAATTGATCGAACTCAACGAAAGTTCGACTAAAATGGACGGGCGAGTCTGGAGAATCTGATCAAACCTCTACTTGAAGAATTATCCAATTCTGACTGTGCTAATGACACATCCACCCCAAAAAAAACTGCAGAATAGCTTATTTTGCCATCACGTGTTGCTTACGTAAGCTATCTGTGAATGTAATTTAAGGTTACTCAACAAACACAAACACAAATACTGATTTACTCACCATTTGGTGCATGAAAGAGACGGAACTACTTGAATAATTTGTCAAACTTACCAATAGTTGAACTAAAATAAACGACAGACTCACAGCATCACACTCAGGCCTGTATTTCAAGCAACAGCCAAAATCTGATAGTGCTGTGCTAAATGCCTCATCTACATCAACAAATAGTGCAGAATAGCTTATTTTATCGTCACGTGAGGCTTATGTAAGCTATTTGTGAGTGCAATATAAGGTTACTCAACAAACACAAACACAATTGGAGGGTTACTAACTATTTCATGCATGAAAGAGACAGAACTACTTGACTACTGGGCCAAACTCAGTGAAAGTTGAACTAAAATGAACCCACGACTTTCAATAACTAATTTGAACTTCTACTTCGAGAAATACATCACATCTCAGCGTGTTATCCTAAATGCCTCAACTGCCCCAACAAAATAAGGCAGAATAGCTTAATTGACCGTCACGTGTTGCTGACTAACACGTGGTACTTTATGGGAACAAATTTAAGGTTACTATACAAACACAAAAGGGATGAACAAAAAGTGGGCTATTCAGTGCATAAAAGTAAGAGAGCTACTTGAATATTTGGTTAAACAACCCAAGAGTTGAACTAAAATGAACCTGCGACTCTGAATAATTCAGTCGAACTTCTACTTCGAGAAATCCATCAGATCTGAGCGAGCTATTCTAAATGCCTCAACTTTTCCAACAAAAAGTGCAATATAGCTTATTTTTTGAATGTCACGTGTTATCACATCATCACAGCTGACTGATTAAGCTATTTGTTGGACCTATTTAAGGTTACTCAGAAAACACAAACACAAACCATTATTAGCTGACTATTCAGTGCATAAAAGTAAGAGAACTACTTCACAAATTAATGACACGCAATAAAATTTGGACCATAGGGAACCGACGACTCTGAACACCACACTTGAACATCTATTTCAAGAAATACATCAGTTATGACAGTGCTATGCTAAATGCCTCAACTTCCTCAACAAATATAGGTCAAATAGCTTAATTGACCGTCACGTGTAACTCATGTTCTGCTTAGTCATCCAACTATAGGAATACGAGAAATGGACCAAAGTGACTCAATAAAATCGCAAATGGGAAAATGTGCATATAGGGGTGTATAATAAAGTCTGAAGTTTCAGATGAATATAATCTCATCAGAGTGGCTATTTTATTTGAAGAGTGATCCTGGTTTTTAGGATGTGTAAGCAAGTGATCACCTCAATAAAGACAAGAAATTTGAATATGAGACAGCAGAATTTTGTCGACTAGTACCACGTGATACTTTCGGTTGGTTATCAACTCTTAGAGTACTTTTTGTTCCGTTTACAGATCTTGATGAGCAGTGTGGTGCGTATCAAATTTTGTTGACTGCCTTTACGGAACACTCAAATACCCAGAACATAGCGAATAAAATCCCACGTTGAGTTAGAAGTTGTTCAGTCGCACCAAGAGGCGATTTACCAACATAGGGAACACACCATTTGATTTTTCCGTTACAACTTGGCTCTTTTGGCAGCATCTCTTCGTGCAGGTCTATAGTTAGTCCATGGTAGAACGACATGGAACGTCTACAATTACTGATGACAGCTGGAGAAGTTTGTAGATGCATATATTGGAGCATCAGAGAAACTACACTCACTCATTTTCGAGAGTTTGGATTTTATTCCAGCTATGCTGCTTATAAATAAAAAAATGCTATGCATGACATCATTCAATAGTTGTTTCTGAGAGTGGGGTACAACAAAAACTCATATAGTATCACAGTAATATGATGCTCGCTGTGGAGAATCCCATAATATCATTCCCCGTTTATGTCTACAACTTTCAGCGTGTTTGGACTTGATGCTGTTTGTTTGTCGGCATGGTGTCTGATGTCCATAGCCTGTGGTTAATGTCGAGGTAATTTATAGGTGAAGGCCTGGGATGGATAGTGTGTCTCTGTGAGTAGCGTTTCAGACTACTCAGGGGGAAACTGAGATTTTATTGGTCTTTTTGACGAGACTTTCAATCAGAGTGCTAGCTCGAGTGTTGACAGAAGATGGAGCAGGTTATCCCACAGATTTACCGACGAGAGCTTTCAAGCTAGACTAGTTCAAAAACCTAGAGTATTAAATTTCCATCTCTTCTGTCATTCGGATTTTTTTGGGTCATTGCTACTCATTCGAAAAAGTTGTTTTCGTTGTGAATGAGAACTGTGGTATTTGCTTAGTGAGATGAGGAGGGATGGAAACAAAAGTACAAAGATATACATGCTGCAGAATGGTTTCCTGGTCTAAAATACCAACACTTTACCGTTCATATTAAGAGAAATATTACTCTGTGAAAGTTTTAGTCAGCTGGGGAAAATATCTTCAGGAATCCAGTTGCTTTTACACAATTACAATGGAAAGAGCTCGGAGTCCCGTTAAACACGCGCAAAATACACTCTGAAGTACTCTCAGAGAACTTTTGGATTTTATTCAGCTGGTTTGCAGACTTCTTGAGATAATACCGTGGAATTATAATTGCAATGGAGAATGCTAACAATATAACTGGAATTGTCAAGATGGGTAACCAGGGGTAATTAAAGGTACCAAAAGGCCTGTCAAGTCAATAGTTACTTCTTCTTCTCTGTCAACAAACTATTACATCTCACCTTAACAAATTCATGGTAGTTCGTGGTAAAAATTGCTGTAGTTTTTATAAAACAGCACAGATATTGACAAGATGTTTGAATAGACGTGTAATAGCACTGTTATTGTAACTCAAGACTTACAAATATGTGGTTTGGTTTTTTTCTGGTCTGTTCTCCACAATTTAGTCTGCCACTCTTTTCGTGAGAGTATGATATAATGGAATTTGTGACTGATGAACAAAGGAAATAGAAGAGTAGTCAGCCACATGAGATCACCAAAGCTAGAAGCATTGCTTCTCTAAGACTGCTTCTTTATATCTTGAATATTTGTCGGGATGTGACAGGTTTACTTGTATATTGCTTAGGCTTAATGCTATAAGTCTCGCTATTCTTGAGATAATAAGAGGTGAACATTCTAAATATTGCAATACAGATTGTAGTAATTTGCATAATAGTATTTCCTCTTCATTTGAATTTTTTTCATCTTGTAGTTACGATTTGGTGCGAGATTCAAAGGGAACGTATGGTAAACGTGTGGGCCAACGATTAATACAACATCTGAATTTCCAAGCAGTATTCGATCAGGTGTAAAAGGCGTACTAACAAATTACTAAAATGCCCATTCGTGAATTGCAATTTTATTCAGCGAGTAATAACTGATGTCCTTCATCCTATCAAAACACAGGGAAAATTGCTAGTGCCCCAGAATGACCAAAAAAAGAGATAATGATTCACCAATTGCCTTTGCCGGTTGAACCAGTTCTAAAATTCACGTATATGGTAGTGAATGAAGTGTCCTATCATCTCATGTCCCTTGATGCTCATTCTTGGAGTGAATATATCAGCAAGTTGGCCTATTGATCAGCAACAGCGCAATAAAATAGATTGCGTCTCAAAAGTAAGTCAGGGGGCTTAGGAACGACATCAAGAGATAGAAAGTACACTTTAAGACCTATTCATGGAAAGAATCCGACGTTTTGAGCTCTTCTAAGTTGCTTACTAAGCAACTACTCGATGACGTAATCAGGTGATGATTTTAAGCTATAGGCAGAAATCTGCTGACAAATCTGTTGAGTAATGTGAGGGATTTAGGATACCTCTCGAGTCGTTCATCTGAACTAGAATAAAAGACTCTACTATTATTCTTTGTTGAACAGTGCAGATTTTGGAACTATTTCCAAAGTAATCAGTTGAAAGGTTGTCGAGATGCATCAATTTCCGTTTATTCTCACAGAGTTGTTGAGCAAAATAAGCTATAGGGCTGAATCTGTTGAGTAAATGAGGCATTTAGTGTATCACATGGGATCTTGCTTATATCCCTTGAAGACCGGTTCTATTATCAACATCTCATTTTTCTGATGATAATCATACAATTTTCATTAGAACTACTTCAAACATTAATACGTTTTCAACAATCGTATGCACAGATACCAAGAACATTAGTTGTGCTATATTTATAACAAACAATTTGTTGAGTAACCTTAATTCCAAAGTAGGGTAAAAAGGGTAGACTTCCTCATGTCAGGGTTAGTCAGGGTTATGCTATAGCAACCAAATATCAGACCATTTTCCTTATAGCTGATTCCCTTGTCTGTTTCCTTGGGGGCATCTCTGATTTGGCATTGATTATGCAGATAAGATGAGATAAGAACCTTAGTGTGAACTAATGGAAGTATATAACACGACATTGAAAAGGCTGCAGTTCGATTCCTGCTTGAGTATGGAAGTTTCAAGTAATAGCAGCCGCAATTGACGTGCTTATAGCTTAAATTCGTTTGTGTATCACACACGCTTCATGTGTCCCTTTTGTAACTTCTCCAAATCACTCCTTTCATCAACTATAGACTCTAAGAGCTCTCCTGATGAAGTGTAGCTACAGTACTGTTATAATTATCACGATAGATGCACTGTAAGGTGATGTTGTATCAAGTTTTCTCAGCGTTTAATCTCAGGATCATACATCTCTTCATTAACGACATACCTGAGAACCCCACGAAACTTGATATCAACTAAAACAGGACGTTATTGGTATCAGAGTGATCAGAATGATCCGAAAAACACTTGTGCACCCTTTTCACAGATCAATTCCTCTTGCGTCTCGCGAGAAACACATTTCCGTTCTTCATCTTTTTTAAGCTATAGGCAAAATTGGGCTCAATTTAAGGTTACTAAACAAACACAAACACAAACATGAGTATTTGATGCGTAAATGAGACGAAGCTACTTGTCTAATTTGTCAAAGTCAACGAAAGTTTCATTAAAACGAACAGATAACTCTGATCATCACACTCAGACCTGTATCTCAATTAATAGCCCAGATCTCACCTTGCTAGGCTAAATGCCTCATCTACCCAAACAAATCACTGCACTATAGCTTATTTAACAATCACGTGTGGCTTATATAAGCTATTTGGGCAAGTTTATGGGTGTTCAGTTTAAGGTTATTCAACAAACACAAACATAAAAGGATGCAGGCTAACCATTGTGTGCATAAAAGAGACAGAACTACTTGACTAATAGACCAAACTCAGTGAAAGTTGAACTAAAATGAACCCACGGCTTTGAATAATTCAGTTGAAGTTCTACCTCGAGAAATACTTCACATCTCAGTGAGTTATCCTAAATGCCTCAACTGCCCCAACAAAGTATTGCAGAATAGCTTATTTGACCGTCACGTGTAGCTGACTAACACGTGATGGTTTATAGGAAGCAAATTTAAGGTTACATAACGAACACAAAAAGGGATTGACAAAAAGTGGGAATTCAGTGCATAAAAGTGAGAGAACTACTTGACGAATTGGTCAAACTCACTAAGAGTTGAACTAAAATGAAGCCGCGACTCTGAAGATTGCACGCAGACCTCTACCTCAAGAAATACTTCAGCTTTGAGAGTGCTGTGCTAAATGCCTCAACCACTATTGAGCCACCCCAACAAAAAAGTGCAGAATAGCTTATTTGACTGTCACACTCATGGTTGCTTAGTAATACAACAGTAGCGATTGCTGACCTTGGAACTTGAAACAAGATGACCATCAGCGCCTACACAAACAAGCAGTAGAGTTGTTACAAGTACTTATATGGCGATACTGAAACCAAGCGAAGGAAAACAATGATTGCTTCCTGACAGCCCAGAAATGCCATCACCATCATATATCCACATAGAGACAAGCTCCAGTATGTACTCCTACAACTCTTGGTCATGTTGGAGACAAGACATGACGATATTGAATAGCTAGGCAGAATTGTAACACTCGTGATTGGGCTCTCTGGTGCTTGACTGAATGCATTAGACGGAAAGCCATATTCTCACTGTGTTTATGTTTGATTCTAGACATGTTTGCACCCATTATTCTCTGTCATTTGCTTAGCCTTGCAATAGCTACAGTTGTAATATCAAGATGCTACAATAATCACTGTGACTGAGTATTTCACTGGACTGTGTCTCTACTGACTTGGTGTGACGTCTTGGTTGGTGAAGTTCAAGTGGTATTGGATTTATCCACAGTTGACTTTTCTAACGAGACACACGATTAAGTTGAGATAACGCTAGTCGTGCATTATCTGAACTCAATCAGCAAAGGCGAACAGTTATACGAGAGTTACTAAGAGATGTAACAATATTGGAGGAACTCAACCAAAAGAGACTTCTTGGGTTAGGCAGGGTTAGACAGGGTTAGGGGTTGGCTGTTTAACACTACCTAGCAACCTTTATATTGACCCGAGTGTAAACTCTTGTGGAATGTTTTCATCAGATTGTATGATTACGTAATGAGTCCGTCTGGGACTCAGTGAATAAACATCTGAGTGAGACTAGTATTTCTATCAACTAGTGTTTCTAGTGCTGACACTCGAGCTCGCTTTACTGTGCTAATAGGTCGTAGGCACACGAGCTGAAGTTGAAATATGAATGGCAAATATTCCTATTTGATGCTGATGTTGACTTATGGGTCGATCACGAGAATTACAGCTGGGCTGATAGTTGATAATGCTCTATTTGCTTAGTAATATCATTCTCTGTTTGCCCCAAAGTTCATCCTGTGACCTTATGCATTTGACAAAGGCAGGGTTTGATAACAAAGCAATACGAGAGCGATACTAATATTATGACTAATCAAACTGGACTGGTAATACTAGACCCACTGTTCAATAATCAATGCATTAATCACCACAGTCGCTGCTGCGGCTTGGGACACCAGTGCACGTGGCCGCTGTAGTAGTCGATGCGCCAGATGGACTCGCAGTGAGCACACCGGGAGTGACCCACAGGCAGCGGTAGTCGTCGTGTGTTCAGAATCAGGTCAACAAGTTGTCCCATGGTGAGGAGGGACAAAAGCAGGAGCAGCAGTATTTATATTATTATGGGACATCATGGGGCGTACAGTATATGAGGAAGCAGAATGTATGAAGAGGTGCATGCAATACAAGCAATACTGAAGCAGAAATCAGGTGAGACAAACGACTGCATTGTATCCTACTACTCCGTACTTGTACCGACACCGATAATCACCAGTTACCCGATATCAGTATCAATTCTCTCAGTCATCCTTCCTCTTGGGGCATCTGTTCATGTGCGACTTTAGACCGTCGCTGGCGATAAAATGGCCCTTGCAATGCGGACATCTGGTGTATTTGTAGTCATTCATGGTGTGGCGATGGAAGAAGTTCAAATCCGCCTTAAGAACAGATATGGGGCATGGACAAATGGGGCACATGAGGGGACGAGAGTTGGGCCAAGTAATGTAGTTGAAGTCAGTTGGGGTTGGTAGTTGAGGTTGAGTGTCAGTCAATGGCCAGGCAAGAAGTATTCAAGTGAAGCATCTTCAGACATCAATAGTGACAGTATTTCATGCCTTTTATTATTAAAAATTTATTGCAAAATTATGTTGTAGATTTTAGTATTGTCTACAGGCTCCTTGAATCCTTACCATGAATTTTACGTCATATTTAACTGTTCGAAAATAAGGTTCTTATCTCTGCATTATCTCTGCTTACTAAGCAAATCATCTTACTTATCTCAATACCTTAAATATTCTCAAAATATGGAAACACCTGTAACCCTCCAAATATTAGCACCACAGATAAAAGACCAGCTTTCTCGTTTTACCCTCCCCCAGGGCTCCATTTTGGTACCCATATAGTATGTAGACTTAATTCATTATGTGATTAAAAACAAAAACATCTCGCTAGCTGCTCGATGGCTAGTATCTGTTTCTTTTGGATTTTGGCCCATTTGAATTGGATGGAGCAGATCTCTTGAGATTATCTTCTTCAGCATCTTTAATCTCCTGCCGCGTCTGCTGATCTTCCATGGCAAGCCACCGGATTACTTCAGCCAAAAAATTTTGGAGAGATGAGTAGTCGGTGATTTTGTGGCGACGTAGATGGCTCGCAAGAAGGAGGCAGTTCTGCGTGTTTTGGAGCACCGTTTCGTGTACTTGTTTGAAGAACTTATCGTCGAGATCGTTGATTGCAGTATCATGGTAGTAAGGGGCGATTCCTCGGAGGTAGTTGAAAAAATCCTCATTTTCCTCAGGGCGATAATCATTGTATGTCGCGTACTTGAGAAATGCTACTTCTCGCGTATGTGATGAATCAGAATTGCTATACGATTCCTCTTGTAGACCATAGAGTTTTCCAAAGACCAGGGATATGCAGATGTTCGGAGAAATGTCGTCCACTTTGACGTCGTGCATATACATCTCCGCCTTCAGTCTGGTAGACATGGCAGGAATCACGTGCTCAAGAATAGCCTTGTTGCACGTATACGCAGTCAGGCACGAGACGTCATTGAGTGAAGTTACCTTGTCTGAGCAAATTGAGGGATAGAAAAAGCGGGTCTTCTTCTTCTTAGGGTCTCGACAAATGTATTCTAGAAGCTCCTTGGCATTTGCAAAAGTGTCCCAGAATTTCGCCTTGTTGAGACTCCACAGTCGTGTTTCTCCAAAATACTCAACAGCCTTGTCAATAATGTTCGAGTTGCAGATATGGAACTTGAGAATCAGCTCCACAATGGGAATCAGCTCTCTAGTTTTGTCCAGAATCTTGCGCAAGTTCACATACGGCTCACGGCTGTTTCCATATCTTTCCATATTTCCATGTCTTTCCCTCTCACTTCTAAACTCGTTGGGTGTAGGAAATCGCTTTTTCATGAAAAATCCCACATCTTTGGGCTCTTTAGCAAGAGGCTCCATTCTGGTGGTGGTCATTTGCAGAAGAAGAGCTCGGGCCGCTTGGATGGTGTGGAAATTGTCAAAAGTCCAAGCGGCGATTTCTTCAAGAGGAATCCCTTTGGACGTTTTCTTCAAATTCTGGAAAACAGACTCAGCAAGAGCCTGCTGATCGGTCTCGGTCCTGATCTTGAAATTGCACAGGTTGTCCTCGTGGAAATCTTCAGACTTCACTTTGGGGTCGTTGATGACGGAAATCGCGTTCTGGACCACCCCAAGAAGATGTCTCTTCAGATGAGCCTCAATGCTCTTTTCATGGTGGATGAAGTCAACAGCAGGTCTTTCCTTGATGTCCGAGAATGATGCATACGTCATTACTGGAGCAGATTTGTTGTCAGACATTTGTAACAACAAAAGTCGTTCTTGTACTCGTATGTACTTGTACTTGTCAATATATAGATTTCAAGTGGTGTGAGGGAATGCTGTCACCTCTTAACCATATTCCTGAACCTTAATGCACTCGCCACCGCCACTGAACCTTATGTCTCCTCTAGAGGATTCTCATATCTTCACCATAAGTCTTCAGGCGTCGGTGGCCTCGCCACCGCCACCGGGCTTACATTATATAAAGACATATAACTACCGTATATATCGTTATCAATAAACTGTCAATCATTTAACACTTAAGTTAGCCTTTGGCTCTTACAGTGGCTGGTATTACTTCTAACCATATTTCCCAAACCTTCTGCACTTGTCACCCCCACTGAATCTTAAAACTTCAAGCTTCCCAATTAGGAACTCAGGGTTAGGTTGCTTAGTCATGCAGGGCACATCCATAAACAAGGGCACCGCATAATGGCTTGCTACAGTATACTATTCGGGAAGGTGTTATCACTAACGGGTCATCTCCAGCGATCAACAAAGTTGATGAGTATGGAAAATCTTTTACTTGTACAGAGAACCTTACTACTGACAACCTTGACCAGCATGCATACTGGATGTGCTACTTGAAAGGAAGTGATAATAGAAACATCACCAACCAGTCTGGATCAATGGGGGAAACGGTTCTCAAAGTTACAGTGAAAATATTTTCCTTGCTGTCAATAAGTCCTGGCCAGGCACTGCACGGTACTCTCTCTACCGACAAACAAAGAACCGACGGGTTCCCTCGGTAGAGACGGCACCAATCTGTTACTACCGTATTTAACGCCATCTACTTTCACTAATTAGCGTGCATTCACGTAGAAACGTCTCTTGTCGTCATTTAGTGAGTCTCAGTATATGCTTAGTCATATGCCAAGTCATCTGATTAGTCATCATCTATGTAATCAGCTTAGTCATCGGCTTAGTCATACCTTAACCAAGCCAACAAGCGAAAAAGTCTGAATCAACCAAGAATTGGATATGGTGCTGGAGAAATGATTACAAGCGGACGTTCATGACATAGCCTGAGCTTCCACTTGATGTGTCCACGTTAAATATGAGAATATCTAAATCAGCACTATTACTCAATCAGAATGATGATACGGACTTGTGGCCATTATGAAAATCTAAGGTCATTATTATAAAAGTCTCGAATTTCATGAAGACATATATTCATACGCTGACTTGGTATTTGGTCAGCTATTTAATTTGACCGTTGTACATGACTCAAATGAGATTTACGTAATCGTCAAGATGAACCAGCCCTCAACCCTGACTAACCCTGACTACCTCAATTAACTTGCAAGGACTAAAATGCAAGTCTGAGGTGATACCCAGCTAACACGCTGTTGTCCAATATTTGTGGTCTTTTCATCTTTTGTTTTTTCTTTTATCAGGTTTCGGACACTCACTCAGTTCACTTCTTTGCTCGTAGCCAGTCTTCTGAGGACTGTTTGCGTATCTCTGTGAGCGCTTCTCTGTATAGACCGTCAGCCTCTTGCCTGTTTTTGCGTCTCTCATCTTCGCCACCTTTTGGTATTACCCACACGTTGAACTTGCCGTTGACTTTTTAAGACATTGTCTTCGGGTCCATACCCGCAGGAATTTCGCTGGTCATACATCATGCTGCTGTCATTGAGAACCTCGGTGACTGTCTTGGTTTCAAGGTCTATAAAAACCAAACTTCCCTGTTTTCGGGCGGTAATGAAACGATCAGCTCCACCGTTATATTACACACGACTCCACTTGATGTATAACTCGCTGACGAACCTTTCAACTTGAAACAGCAGACCTCGGTTGAGCCGACCCCCGTCCTATAAATAATCTACAGAGACACAAACCACCACTTCTCACTTCCCGGTATCTCAACTGTGCCAATCTTCATCTTTTCTTCGATGCTTTATGGTACCGGTACTCCAAACATTGAGATCTCTCGCACAATCAATACCAAGACCTCTCACAGTCCATATTCCCAGACAACCCACTTACATATCATATCATATATTCATTATCCTATTTCCCATCTTGATTTCTTTTACCTGGAACTTGACCCGTTCCTTTTACCAACCTCAAGCATGATTGTGAGCTGAAGACCTGTAAAATCAGCCAACCTAACATCACAGCATAGTAGTGAACCAGATGTTATGTATCCACCTTGTGTTCAAGCATGAGCGTGCTGAGTTCGTTCTTATCGCTCATGCTTGTCCGCTCATGCTTATCTCCTACCTGAGAGTGCTTGTCGCTCAAATGACCTCGTGCTTCGCACTCGCTCATTTTCGCTACCTCCTCCACGCAGGCTCACCACTGGCCCCTCCTTGCGTCTGGCTCTGGCTTCTTCCCAGCTGTCGCAACTTTTCCCGCATTCTGTCGTTGCCCGGGTTTCCATTAGCTCCACCAGTAGCTCCATTTGCAGGCCGCCCGTAAGCCGTCTGCTGCTGCTGAGGATAGTTGTACTGGCTGCTCGGAGCCTGGCCCTGGGTCTGGCGGTTCACCTCGGCCGACGAGCCTCTTCGAGCATAAATATCCTGCAACGACGAACTGGGAGTAGACACGCTGGGTCTCTTGCCATACGGCTGCTGCTGCTGGTGCTGGTAGGGATGGTTCTGGTTCTGTGACTGCTGCTGGAACTGCGACAAGTCCGTGTGTTCCGATCCGGGAGGCTCCAGCCAATCAGGAACGCCGCCCGTCTTTGTGGCATAGTACTTGACCAGACTCTGGTGAATCACAGTCGAGTTCTCGGCCTCGCCGTCCTGGTCAGTCGAAGAAGACACAGACAGAGCCGCCATGCTCATGTTGACACCGCCAAAATCCTTCATTCGAGACCACACGCCCCGGCCCTTGTCCACAGGCGCCTTGGTGTTGCTGGTGTAGTACGACATGGTAATGAGTGTGGTGACAGTGAGTGGTGGAGGAGTGGTGGAGTAAAAGTGGTGCTGCCGTATGTTGGGATCTGCTTATGTAAGCAGAATGTAAGGGGTGGACCTAATAGGGTTTCTGTGGTATCGAAAGATAGCTCTTGGTCATGTGATCCGAACGATATATGTAGCATGCTAATATTCCGTTTGACGACCGCGTAATCACTGCCCAACTATCCACCCCCACACTATTAATAGGGGTTTATGCCAGATTAGGCTTTTGCTGACGTTTATCGCCGAAATAAGGTTTTGGGGTGTTTATGGGATTAGTCAGCAGGATTAGTCAGCAGGATTAGTCAGCACACAAAACGGATGCAAAATAATAGTGGAGTGATTTTGAGAAGCATGACGACAGTGTAAGGTAACAAGGGTAATATCGTGATTTCAGCATATCAAAATGAAGCCTGGGAGCTCCTGAAGGATATTATCTGGTCAGAAAATAGCCAAATGCTCAGACTTAGCGTGAGAAAGTATACTTCTACTAGACTCAGCAGGAAGACATCTAGAGCGTTATTTAACACATTAGATACACTAGCAACCGTTTTCCTCGCCGATCAATACCAAATACGACTCGTTTCGCTCTTAAACTCATCCAGAAACGTGCATTCCCTTACGCTGACTAAGCCTATCCTTCACCTCCCTGACACCCTAATTAGGTTGTGGACTGTAGTCATCACTACGAGGAGCCACATATGAGGAAGACGTAAAACAAATGGAAATTGGTCGCGGAGGTGGACTTTAGCATATCAAAATGGAGCTGCGCATGTCCTGAAGATGTCTAGAGGATCCGCCCAATGCCCAAAGCCACTGTACGCGAGTCTAGAGGACAAATGCTTTTACACCATCTGAACCAACACAGAAGGTATCAACAGTACCGAATCTCCATTCTCCTCTTCAGTACAAATCGATCAATACCAAACATGGCCACTTTCGAAGACACTTCACATATATTACTAGATGTTTCTCCTCCGCTGACTGAACCTCTCTTTTCCCTTCTTCTACCCTAACCCTGAACTCTGATCTCGTCATTCTTTGCTGTATAACAGTCTGGGCAATGCATGTTCATGTGGGGAGATGAGGTACATTGTAGTGGTGGAGGTGAAATTTGCATGTTACGCGGGTTAGGGAACAGGAATTTAGCGACTATGTACGGGCCTGGAGCAATTTCACGTGATCAGCTCTTCCGCAGCTCTTCTCTTTCGGCCTCCCTTTTGTCTGACACTTTTTCGAAACACATGGAAGGCTGTTAAACTTTATCGAGGTGAAATTTCAGCGGTCATGGAAGAGTTGATTTGAAGGTGTTCCAGACGTCGGAGCGTAAAAAGAAGAACGTCATCGGGATCAGCGTCACGTGACAGCTCCAACCATTGTTCTATTTTTCCAGAAAGTGGGATTTCGGCTATTTTGACTCAGTCCACGTTCGTCATGCACTATGACCCATACTTGGGATTTGGGGGACTTGTGATATCTCATCTTGGAGAGGATAAGTGTGAAATCCGAAAACGACAATCGACTCGTCTCATTCCTGGCACCCCATTGAGAGGTTCAAAAGCCAAATTCGGGGGAGTTTTCAATTCAGGCCGTTATCGGCGGAAACACATGGAAGACGATAGAGTTTCGATAGGATGAGGTGGGAGAAGGTGGATATTGGGGGATTGAGACGAGCAGGGAGAAAATTGATGCCAGATTTGAGATCACGTGGGTCAATTTAGTTGACTGTATGATTTTTGGGCTTCTATGTCCAGTGGATCACTTTGAATGTCGTATGTCCATCTTTTCACTGTAATAACCACAAGTATGAAGAATACACCATTGATCACACAAAAACAGCTACAGTCAAGCTACAGAGAATCCGAAAGCACCAGTCGTATCGGCTTGATGAAGTCTACAAACTATTCTTGTCACCAGGCTACTACCACACCGCCTCTATCCACGTATCATCACTCCCCTTGCCTACGTCACCACACATTTCAAACCTTATTCTGTAATACATAATGACTCACCGTTCCTCTTTCTTTTCCCACACCCCACACATCACAATGGCCGCCAAACAAGTTCTTCTGCTCGGCTCCGGCTTTGTTGCCAAGCCCACCGTCGATATCCTCGCCGCCACCGACGGCATTGAGGTCACCGTTGCCTGCCGAACCCTGGACAAGGCCAAGGCTCTGGCTGGTTCTGTGGCCAAGGCCAAGTCCGTGGACGTTGAGAACCCCGAGTCCCTGGACGCCGCCATTGCCGAGTGCGATCTGGTCATCTCGCTGATCCCCTACATCCACCACGCCACCGTCATCAAGTCTGCCATCAAGCACAAGAAGAACGTGGTCACCACCTCGTACGTCTCCCCTGCCATCCAGGCTCTGGAGCAGGAGGCCAAGGACGCCGGCATTGTCGTCATGAACGAGATTGGTCTCGATCCCGGTATCGACCATCTCTACGCCGTCAAGACCATTGACGAGGTCCACCGAGCCGGCGGAAAGATCAAGTCCTTCCTGTCGTACTGCGGAGGTCTGCCCTCTCCCGAGGACTCCGACAACCCTCTCGGCTACAAGTTCTCGTGGTCTTCCCGAGGTGTCCTGCTGGCTCTGCGAAACGCCGCCAAGTTCTACAAGGACGGCAAGATCGAGGAGGTGTCTGGCGAGGACCTCATGACCCTGGCCAAGCCCTACTTCATCTACCCCGGCTACGCTTTTGTGTGCTACCCCAACCGAGACTCGTCCCCCTACAAGGAGCGATACGAGATCCCCGAGGCCGACACCATCATCCGAGGTACCCTGCGATTCCAGGGCTTCCCCGAGTTCATCAAGGTGCTGGTCGACCTGGGCTTCCTGTCCGACGACGCCGTCGAGACCTTTGCCGTCGGCTCCAAGCCCGCTTGGAAGGATGCTCTGGCCGCCCAGGTTGGCGCCAAGGGCAACTCCGAGGAGGATATCATTGCCGCCATCTCTTCCAAGACCAAGTTCAAGGACGAGGACGACAAGGAGCGAATCATCAACGGTTTCCGATGGCTCGGTCTCTTCTCGGACACCCCCATCACTGCTCGAGGCAACCCCCTGGACACCCTCTGTGCCACCCTCGAGGAGAAGATGCAGTTTGGTCCCCGAGAGCGAGACATGGTCATGCTCCAGCACAAGTTTGGCATTGAGTGGGCCGACGGCAAGACCGAGACCCGAACCTCTACCCTGGTTGCCTACGGAAACCCCGACAAGTACTCTGCCATGGCCGAGCTCGTCGGTGTTCCTTGCGCCGTTGCCGTCAAGCAGGTGCTCAACGGTACCATCTCTACTCCCGGTATCTTGGCTCCTGTCAACCCCGCCATCAACGGCCCTCTTATCAAGGAGCTGAAGGAGGATTACGGCATTGAGCTGATTGAGAAGACTCTTTAAGCAAACAACTTCGCGAACCGAAAGTTGAGAGCGTCTGGCTGAGTGAACCCGAGCAAACGACGGTGAACCGACCAGCAGCGGCTGCCGTGCAGCTGCGTAAATAGTATTATATTTGATTTATCAGAGTGAGCTTGGAACGAGGTGACAAGTGAACGGTAGACGTGTAGACAGGGAGCTTGGAACAAGGTGCACAAGCAGCTGTAAAACCAAGCTAGCTCCAGGGATGACTGAATAGTGCGCCGTATCACAGTGACGCAAGATTTTGAACTTTGCGTAAATCGACAACAGATCGACTTGAGGAGTATTCTAGACGATAGCCTCTGTCCCAAAACCCCATAATGACGTATTACTTGTGCCTCAGTAATGCTCCGAACACATCCCATTGAGTATTTCGCAGCTTTGGCTTAGTAAGCACAAGAAGATTATCATTGCAAGGACTATGTACACAACACCACCTAGAAGCGTAATATAGATTGAATGAGCTTGTTAATATGAACTTTACGTCGATATAATCTCATTGAAACCTCATGCTGTAGATTTCCCTTCATATATCTGTCGTAAGTGCTAATAACTTTGTTTTATTATTCCTTAACAACCGGCCCAAGTAGTGCTCAACTAAAAATAGAGGTAATATGTAAGTGATGAGTGTAGTTTTGTAGTCTTCCAACATTACAATTTAACCCTGACTAACCCTGAGAACCCAGACTAACCCTCAAATTAGACTATACGTTATTTACACAATCACAACTGTTCATAAAAGGGGACTATTGGGTGCATGAAACCATCATAACTACTTGAATAATTGATCAATCTGAACGAAAGTTTGACTAAAATGAACGGGTGATTCTGGAAAGTGACATGAAACCTCTACTTGCAGAACTACTCCAGAATTGAGCCTGATGGGCTAAATGCCTCAACACCCCAAACAAATAGGTGCAGAATAGCTTATTTCACCATCACGTGTTGCTTATGTAAGCTATTTGTTCAAGTTTATGGAGGGCGTTTTAAGGTTACACAACAAACACAAACACAAATGGATGGTTGCTAACTATTTTGTGCATGAAAGAGACGCATCTACTTCACTAATAGACAGAGGTTAGTGAAAGTTGAACCAAAATGAACCCACAGCTCTGAATAATTCATTTGAACTTCTACTTCTTGAAACAATTCAGATCTCGGCGTGTTACCCTAAATGCCTCAACTTCCCCAACAAAATAATGAAGAATAGCTTATTTTATCGTCACGTGTAGCTTACTAACACGTGGCACTTCATGGGAACATATTTAAGGTTACGCAACCAACACAAAAAGGGATCAACAAAAAGTGGAAATTCTGTGCATAAAAGTAAGAGAAATACTTGAACATGTAGCCAAACTCACCGAGGGTTGAACTAAAGTGAATCGGCGACTCTGCAGGACACATTCAAACCTCCATCAGAAGAAATCCAGCAGATCTGAGCTAGCTATGCTAAATGCCTCAACTTGTCCAACAAAACGTGCAATATAGCTTATTTTTTGAAGGTCACGTGTTATTACATCATCACAACTGACTGACCAATAAATTAAGCTATTTGTATTGTACATATTTAAGGTTACTCAACAAACACAAACATACATCATCATTTACTGACTATTTAGTACATAAAAGTAAGAGAACTACTTGAAGACTTATTGAATCTCGATAAAATTTGGACCATAAGGAACCGACGACTCTGAACACCACACTTGAACATCAGCTTCGAGAAATACTCCAACCATGAGTGTGCTATGCTAAATGCCTCAACTTCCTCAACAAATACGTCAAAATAGCTTAATTGACCGTCACGTGTAACTCATGATCTGCTTAGTCATCCAAGTATCGGAATACGAGAAATGGACCAAAGTGACGCAATAAAATCGCAACTGGAAAAATAAACACATAGGACTGTATAATAAAGTCCGAAGTTTCTAATGAATATTATCTCGTAAGGGTGGCTATTTTATTTGAGGAGTTCTTCTAGTTTTAGGATGTGTAAAACAAGTGACCAACTGAATAAAGACAATAATTTTCAATATGAGATAGCAGAAATTATGAGACTAGTGCCACATGATAGAAACTGTTATCAATAAACATTCTGAGTATTTTATCACCCATTTGCAATTCTTTTTGAACAGTGTTGTGCGTATCTAATTTTTTGGCTACGTTCAGGAAACACTGAAAACCCCGGAACATTGCAAATAAAATTCCAAGTTGACTTAGAAGTTGGTCAACCGAATTTAGAGGCACTTTAAAATGTACTAAGAACACAACTGGAATTTTCAGTTGCATCTTGGCTTTTTCAGGATCATCTGTTCGTGTAGGTCTCTAGGTGTGTAAGGTACAACGACATGGAACGACTAATATTAATGAGAAAAACTGGAGAAGTTTGTAGACAGATATATTGGGGCATCAGAGAAACCCCCCTAACTGATTTTAGATGTTTTGTATTTTATTCCAGCTATACTGATCGTACATATATATTACGATTATGACTGATCTCCGCAGTCTTGAGTGAATAGTACAGAGCTACGTTTGGGTAACGAGCTGGAAAGGATAATTCCCGTCTGTGAGTAGCTTGGAAAACTACTATGGGTGCAATTGATATTTTATTGGTCTTTCGACCAGACTTTGGTTTAGAATGTTATATCGACAGTTGAAACAAGATAGAGTGGGCAATCAACTATATTTGTTGACGAGAGCTACCTTCATCGAATTAGGCAGACTGTAAGAGTGCTAATTTACTACTATTCAGGCCATTTGGATTTTTTTCGGTCATTGCTACTCATTCAAAAAACTTGTCTTGGTCGGGAACGACACCTGTGGTATGTTCTTAATGAGCTGGGGCATACTTTAAGCAAATTGAATAAGATATACAGGCTCAAGATTGGCCTAATTACTATTTGAATTTACAAGTACCAACACTTGAGCTTTGATATTGAGTGAAATAATACCTTTTGAAGTTCGTAGTCAACTAGGAGAAGTAACTTCAGGAATATCGTCTGTGTAAGTGTTAGACGACAGTATCAGCTATGAGCCGCCTTTTGCACACGCTACGTACACTCTGGAATACTCTCACAGATCTTTTAGATTTTATTCAGCTTGATTGTAGACTTCTACACACGAGAGTATCAAATAATGAGAAGCGTTTAGAATTGCTAATATTACTCAAAGTGTTAAGAAGAGTGAACCAGGATAAACGAAAGTACCAGAACACGTGCTTAATCAATGGCTACTCTTTTCTATCTTTTAGCGAACAGTTTCTGCTTACCGAACTATTTTCATGGTAACTTCTAAGAAGAACTGCTGCAATTGTTGCAAAGCTGAAGATAAACTGACAAGTTGTTCGAATTAATGTACATCAGCATTGTTGAAATAATTTAGGACCACTGAATATGTCTTTTAGATTTTTTTCCGGTCTTTTCCAAACATTTTAGACTGTGATATTTTCTGCGAGTGTGCAAGATGTGGAATTTCTGCATGTTGGAAAAAGCAAGAAGACCAAAAGTCACCTATGCTAGAACACTAACTCCAGCTACACTGCTCATATAAGACTTCTTCTTCGTATCTCAAGATTTGCTTGGGATATGACTTTTTTATAATGCTTAGTCATCTATACGGTAGCTCACACTTGGTGCTATAAACCAGGCTGTGTTTGAAATAATAAGAGTAAAACACCCAAGATAAACACAAACTGTCTGTAGTAATTGACTGAGTACTATACCGTGTTCGTTGAGATTTTTTTCACTCCGGTTGTCGACTTTTGGTACGAAAGTCATAGAGCTACAATCGCTAAATATGTAACTGAACGTTCAAAACAGCACCTGAATCTTTGAGCAGTACTTAGCTATGTAGATCTGGGCCTGAGATATACCACTAAAGTGGCATTCTGTAAATTGCGATTTTATTGAGCGAGTAATAACTGATGTTCTTCGTCCAATCTAAACGCAGGGAAAATTGCTACTGCCACAGAATGACCAAAAAAGAGATAAAGATCCACCAATTGTGGTAGGTAAAACTAGTACTGAAAATTGACTTGTACAGCAGCATTTCAAGTACCCTAGTATGTTATATCCCTGAGGCTCCTTCTTGGAGTGAATGTAGCAAGTACTTTAGTCTCATGCGAACCAAATAAAATCGTAGCATCTAAAAAAGACTTACCCAGTCGACAATCGAAGACTGAAACAAAGTCCTGAAACACTTTATTCTCTTTTCATTCCTCGCATTCCGATTTGCAAGACTTTCCTTATTGTAGATTACGTAAGCAATTACATAGGTAAACCTTAATTGGATTATACGATTACGTAAGCTATATCCAAGTTGCTTACGTAATTAAGTGATGATTTTAAGCTATAGGCAGAAAAGTGTTGGAAAATCTGTTGAGTAAAGTGAGGGATTTAGGATATCGCCCGAATTGTTCATTAGATCGGCATCAAAAGACCGTGCTCAATAGCCTAGTTGAATTCTGCTGCTTTGAGAACTATTTTCAGAGTAAACAGTTGAGAGTTTGTCGTGATGCACCAATTTCGGTGTATTTCCCCAAAACTGTTGAGTAAAAATAAGCTATAGGTCTGAATCTGTTGGGTAAAGTGAGGGATTTAATGTGGCTCCTGGTATCAGACTCATATCTCCAAAAAAACACTTCTCTCGTCAACAACACACTTTTCTGGTCAAAATGGTACTGTTTTCATTAGCATTACTTGAACACTAGTAGCTTTGTGAACATTTATGCACAAAAACCTAGCATATTAGTTGAGCTATATTTAGAACTCAACAAAATGTTGAGGTAACCTTATTTGTGAAAGCGGGGTAAAAATGGGCCCATTTTCTCACGCCACCCCCAACGATAGTCTAAATCCCTTATAGCTTATTTTGATATACTCACCTGAGAAGACTGTAAGTATCTCTGACTCTAGCGTTGATTATGCAGGGACAAGATGTGATAAGAACCTTAGCCCAACTCTATTAATTGGAGAACCATGATACAAAGGTGTAGCACTGGTGAAATGTAGAAGCCACCAGCTGAAAATGAGTAGACGCGACCACTTAATGCTTATCTCTCTTATCGCCACGGTTGGGTGTAAATTTAAGGTGGCCTTCGCCTTATAGCTTAAGTAAGAACATAAATACGACACCTAAATCCCCAGTTCACTCTTCTTTTTTCCTCACACATTCGTCTGACATTGCAATCATCACCATCACTACAACAAACACGTGCTTCGTTTCAAGCACTGAACGCTTTCTGTTTACGGCATTGAGGGAGGAATCTACTGTGAGTATCGCCAGCCTTTCGCTTTGAAAGGAGTCACATTGGGCTTGTGACACAAACCCATATGGATTTCAAAACAAACAACACACCACTCAAGTGACACAKACARCACCACATCTCTGCTMTCCTGTCACACGAGTTCGATGGTCATACGCCCAACGTCATCACGAGGTGTTCATGCTGGCTRYTACCATACTTCTCTCGCTCATACTAACACAGATCAAAACAACCAACATTTACTAACAACAAYATCCCTCACCMAGGACCACGCAGACCTCTTCCACGTCTGTTTCCCATCTCTCACGGTCCYGCACGAACCACCTCTCGGGTTCTCTACTTCGTTATGCGACAGCCCCATGCTGTCTAGGTCTTCCAAGCACCTCCGTGCTTGGTCTCTGGTGCTTCAGACACCCTCCGTGTCTGTGGCGATTCTACTTGTTTTCTTGGACGCTAGCTGCTCTCMGGAACAGTCAAGGACTCGGTTCTCGTTTTAAGCCGACTTTTCTTTGAGAAAATTTGCCGGGTGCTTGCACCCGTCAGACCAAATTCTGCCGTCAGGCRCGCCCTCTCGGGGGCACAAACGTTAGGGTATCGTTCGCGGTATCTTGTAACGGTGACCGGCTATTTTCGATGTTTTACAGCCGAGGCTCAAAGCTCTCGACGGATTTATCCGTCGGTTCCGAGGGTTAGGTAAAATACAACAGTGCTTTACACTGTCCTCCTCGGAGGAGAAGTAMGGCAATGGTGGATTATCACCGTGATTTTTCAAAAGTAATCCAACCGGTGGTTTATACCGGACCTCTCAGGGGGTGAATAAGTCCAGGTGGATTAGACCGTGTCTTGACATTGCACATCGTCTCGACTAAAGTACTCCAAACCCGAAATCTTGGCTGTCCTGATGAGACGGATTCTTGGCTAGCGTCGAAACATCACCCTTGGCCCACCCAAGGGGGGTGTAGACAGCCACTAGTCATATTTACTTAATGGATGCATGCAAGGCTGTAGAGCAGCTCAAAACTGCTTGATAATGTAGTTGTAGCATTTGTTGGAGGGGTACTTGCCCACCGGTAGGCTAGTGCTTTCGAAGTGTAGCCGCCCTGGTTAGAAAAGTGGAAATCCCACATGTGTGGTCTTAAGAAATAGAATGTCATGGAAAAAAAGTGATCTACCGAGGTGTGTGTATGCGAGAAGAGCGGCAAGTACTAACAGCCTGAATATACCTACAATTGATGAAAAAAAATGAAAGATACGTATATGTATGGTCAGATACTTCATATTCTTTATCTCACGTTTGGTGTACCGGTACACAGCTACTTGCAAATACTCAGACTTCTTATATCGACACCATTAACACTCATTTCAACTGGCAATTCTTACACATGAACGCTCCTAATGACTCTATCCTGTCAATATCCCTCCCCATGGACCATTCTTCTAGTTCCCTCTTTCTTTTCATCTCTTCAAGCACCAGTTCATGATACCTGATAGAATCAATACATTCTACCATTCCTTCAGCAATGAATTTAGGCAACATTTGGTCTCCTGGAGACTCCTTCTTCTTCTTTAACTCCTGGTTATAGTTATAGCAGATGTAGATAATCTGTCTTTGTCGTTCAAGCAGCGCTTCAATTTCAAACCTGTTCATCGTTGGGAGGCAGAGAGATTGAAACTAGTTGAGTTGGTATAAATACAGGTAGCTAACAAGTTCTAGGCCTCAGAGAGTTGGTCTAGATCATTCTTTGCCACTGATATACGACTCCGAAGTTTCAGTATACGACTAATGTCAAAAGTTGAGATTTGTATACCGGTAGCCTTCCATTAGCTTAGATACTGTAGCTACCGGTTGGGGACCATCTGCCGAGTTCTAGATATTCCAAGCAAGAGAGTAGCAGCTGAATATTTGGCCAGTAGAGTTCCCTATCTAATGGAGGGCTCACACGCTCATTTCTCTTTCTGGAAGCACCTCTTCCTGCTGTTGACGGAAAAAGCACTTAGCTGGATTTACGTAGTTGAGAAATAGCGATGTAGAGATGTATTCGTATGATAGGATTGATACCGCAGCTACAGTACCGGTACAGTAGGCTTGTCTACACCTTCATCTATTATAAATATGCCTACTTGTACAACGCCATCGGGTCATTCGCCGAAGATGTCAATGTATGATTACGTAAGCAGGCTTACATAAGCAATGTTTATAAGCAAATTTCACTCCAGCAATGCGTCTGTCATCACAAATCAATAGCTCCAGATCCAGCATTGAGACAACGGGACTGATCCCCCCGTCTCACCAATGGTCTGTGTCCATTGTCAGCGACATAGTCTGCTACAGTACACCCATCTAAACCAGCTTGAGCCACGACATTACGCACGTGATTCAAATTGTGTGTTCCAAAAATTCCTCTAGAGCCTCCGGGCAAGCCACAGGGCAATAGAGAGCGGTCATGGTTAAGTTTTCAACCAGCAAAAACACAATCTCGGTAAAAACCTCATTGATATGTGTAATGCCCGAGCATAAAGATGGGGAAAAAAAAAGAGGCCGTAGGGGGCGCGTGTAAGGTGTATATATAGTTGGGAAAGGGGTTAGGGTTGGGAGGAATAAGGTTGGGTGTTACCCGGGAGTAAAATGGGGGGAAAATACTTGAATGACGAGTGGTGGGGGAAGGGCGTACCACTGTACGATACTGGTAGGAGATGATGTTGCGGGGGTGTTGGTGAGATATGCGCTGCGTCAGTGCAATTAAAGCAATATCCCATCCACATTTTAAGATTTTAGCCATTCCTCCGCCAATATTAATGCTGTGATTAATCAACCCAGATAATTCGGATCAGGACATCACCAGCTTTCGAACGGTACCAAGAAGAGACGGAAGATGCACTGATAGACGTTTCGACGCTGATTATTTGTTATCCTGTGCCTCTGTCAGGCCTCATCCCTACAAGCTATTTTCGACTATATTCTGCTTAAGGTTAATAAATCCGTAGTATCATTTGGAAAGTCCGTAAACAGAGTAAAAGTAATTGAGAAGACGTCAATTGAGGAGATTCAAGAGCACTAAATGATATAAAGAGACTGATGTGTCTCTAATAAGTGTCCAATAGACACCTGACACATGTATTCGTCTCTTGTCTTGTTTCCAGTTACTACCAGTTGATGTCTTAAAATTGCTTACATCATCACTTTGATGTGGTCGAAAATTGAAAACTTAAGGTTATAGGTTGGTGAAATAATGGAGAGGATCCGCAAACAGAGTGACTACAAGTAGCAAGATGTGCTTGGATACAAAGTAAAATATATTGATTATACAAATTTCAGTGCGGTTCACAGCTGTGACACAGTGGTGGAACGCACTACAGATACTGTACCGGTATCGAAACTTGTGATTCGAGCCCCTGGCATCACTACATTGCATCTTTTGATTACTGTTTAGCAGCTGTGGGAGTGGTGCTGGCACTCGAGGCGGGAGCAGATCCGCTAGTGGCAGCGGGCTTTTTGCTCCGTGTTCGCTTCTTCTTAGGAGCAGCCTTTTCCGCTCCGTTTTGTGCCCCACCAGCTTGGCTAGTTGTTTGAGGGACCGAAACGGGAGCTTGGGTTTGTTGGGGTTTGGGCTTCGGCTTAGGTTGATTTTCCTTGCCAGGCTGCTGTTTGGGCCGGGTGTCGGACTTGGGATCAGGCTTTGATTCCGATTTGTTGTCTTTCTTGGGTTTGTCTGCAGCCTTCTTCTTTGGTGCTTTTTTAGGAGCCTGAGGCTCGCGCGAGTCTTTTGTAGTTGAATCAGAAGATGGATCAGGAGGAGCGGAGGACTCCCGAGGTGACTCTCGCGTCTCCTTGGGCTCTCGAGCCTTCTTTTTCTTTGCTTTCGGCTTCGTCTGAGCGGGCACACTTGTGGAGCTGCTTGACTCGGGCACAGGCTGGCTGGCGGAGCTGGAGGCTTCAGGTACGCTTGATGCAGATGCTGCCGCAGGTCGAGCTGGTGTAACGGGCGGAGAATCAGTATTACCCACTTCGCTGGTAGCGGTAGCTGGCTTCTTCTTTCTGGTACGCTTTTTCTTCTTGTCCTCAGAAGGAGTTCCTTCTCGACTACTGGCATTACGGGGTTCAGCCGAAGCCTCTCGTGAAACACCCTTGTCCTTCTGCTTAGCGGGTTGCTTGGTCTCCTCAACCTTCTCAGGTTTCTTGTCCTTTTCCTTTTCCTTTTCCTTCTTGTCTTTGCCCTTCTTCGACTTCTTCTTGCTGGGTTTCATCTCTTCAGGTATCGTCACTCTCTCCGCTTCGGGGATCTCAATCTTGGCCAGAGGAACTCCCACAGGAACGATGCTCTCGACCTCAAACTCGGTAGGAGCGACCACAGGCTCGAGAACACGGCCCTCTCCTCCCTCGAACAAGAGTTGGTCGGGATTCTCGCAAAACTTGATGTATAGAGGGTCGGACTCAATGGTGCCTGCCATAATTTCTGAAGAGACGGGGTCGGGTGTGAAGTACGGGAGTGGCGAGTACTCCACCTGTAAGGGGGTTGGGATATTGTCAGAAATCTTTTCGGAGTCAGAGTCCTGGTCTGGGTTTTTGCTCCAGTTTTGGGCCACGCCAAAGTCTCCATGAATCTTTGAGTGGAACTTTTGAACACCCTCTCTGTTGTGCAACTGGACGTATACTCGAGTACAGCTTTTGGCCGGGGTTTCCTGATCCAGATCAAGGTCCAAGTCCGCCACAAAATCCTGGCGAACGAGATACCACGAGTCAATGAGGTCTTTAAATGGCTCGATCAAGTGTTTCTCCACCTCCTCGGGGCTCACATGGTCAGGCACCCCTCGAACAAGAATCCGCAACCGGTCCTTGTTCTTTGTCTGGCTGATGTTGGTGCTCGGAAGCTGGTCCAGCAGCCCGGGAGCAGCTGGTCGCGGTCTCTGTGCAAACCTGGGGACGGTGTCGGCCTGCACTGGCGCAAATATCTGGGACCGATCGAACTCCATCGTGAATGATCGCTGTCAAGTCCATGTTGGCATCATAGGTAGTTTCGCAGCTTAGTCACGGAGCTTAATTGTATTAAGGTTTGTACTTGGGAGAATTCTTGAAACTCCAAGGGATGTTAGTTAGAGTCGGGTTAAAGTTTATGTACACCAACATGAACCAGAAACAATCAACCTGATTGCCAGAATACGTTCAACTATGGCGCAGCAACTGCTATCGCAGCTCACAAAACTCACCAATGACGACTCGATAGATCCTGCTCTGCAATCCAAGCAGCTCGCTGAGCTCTTCACACCTCTACTTGTCAACCCCAACACTGCAGCACTACAGGCCTCGACACAGAATTGGTCTGATGACCAGATTGAAAAGTCTGTGGAGCAGTCCCAGCTATTTGATGGCGGATGGGCCAGCTTTGACCGCTTTGTGGTCAGCTATATTCGCCTGGTGCGCGACTTCAATCCGTTTGATGAGTTTGACTCGTTTGACCTGATGGTCAGCGCATTCACAGACATGCAAGTCGCTTTCTCTGGTGTCCGTGGCGTGTGCCTAACTCACACAGCAGCCCTATGGACTCGTAAGATCGTGGAGGGTGCATTTCAATACGACAAGGGTGATGGCAGTGCGCAAGCCGAGTATGCTACGTCAGAATACATCTCCACCCCACTGCTGCGACTCTTCAACGCAACTAGAACGGAACGAAGCGATCTGGAATTCACCAGGAAAAGCATCATCTTGCATTTGGCATGTTTGCTATGTCGTGTGTACTTCCACATCAATCAGCCCACACTCTGCGCCAACGTGTTCTCCAACCTGTCTACTGCTGGCATTAAATTAGCATCATACCCCAAATCACAACAGGTGGAATATCGCTTCTATCTCGGCAGATTTTATTGGCTCAAGTCGCAGGTGCAAAACGCATACTACCATTTGCACTGGGCGTGGAACAAGTGCTACACCAACTCGCCTAACAAGAGACTCATTTTGAAGCATCTTGTGGCAGCTGCTTTGCTCCAAGGCATCATGCCAACGCAGGGACTACTACAACTATACAATCTCGACGGCGTTTACGGAGAAATGGTGATAGCATTGAAGCAAGGGAACCACGCCAGGTTTTACGCTGCACTGGAACAAGCACGCGACTGGCTCATCGATAGAGATCTTTACGTGCTTCTAAAGTCTCGAGCATTGACTTTGCTCAATCGGTCCGCTTTGAAGATCATTTATGAGTGGTCCCATGCTCAGGGCAAGCCTGCCGTCGACTATGGGACAGTGGCCAAAGGACTCGAATTCGCTACACAGCAGGAGGGATACGCGCAACAAGTCATGGCTCCTCAAGTTATGGCGGGGCAAGCTGGAAACCTGTCTCCAACTCAGGTCGAGGCGATTCTGGTGGCATTAATTGACCAAGGCTTTGTCAAAGGAAAGCTTCAAGCCGCTGGTCAACGACTCATCCATGCAAAGACGGGTGTGTTCCTTCCCATAAGTGTTGTCTTGGGAGCGCGTGTCAGCATGATCGACACACGAGCCATTCAAGGTGAAGAGTGGATGGAGAGGGAGTCCTAGGGTTTTGTATATAACACGAATTTTGCATTGAATGACTGAGTCACACAGATCGTGGCAGTGGTTGTCTTGGTTACCGGTAGCTACTGTAAAACTTGTTCTTCATGTGACAACTTTTGGGTTAGCGAGGAAAGAAGGATGATGAACACCGCGTTAAGTACATACTGTAAGTAGAAAAAGCTTCACTGACATCAATTAATACATTGGTTCTGGTTCAGGTGGATTTGAGATGGTGACCTCAGATCTGCAAGCTCACGCGTTCCCACTGCATAATTACTTTAAACCAGATTTTTTAAACCGAAATTGTAAAGTGGAATTTTCACTTGAATGATAAAGGATCGGTTATTTCAGAGAACTCATAATGCTGGCAGAATTCATTTTTATTCGTTTTTTATTCTCCCGCCTATCTCGTAGTCTCGGATCAACTACCTATATCCCAGTTGATCCCATTATTAGAGTTTCGCGTTTCGTGTTTCATTAATTAATTACGTCTTGCAGCAGAACAAATATTCCCATTGGAAGGCCAAAGGACGTCACATTTCGGTACAGTCCGCCATAAACCACAACCAGTTACACCGCGACATCTACACGTCAGAGATCAGTCACTAGCTCGACCAGAAACGCCTACAACCACCGTCTCATCATGGCAGACAGACCCCAACAAGGAGGTGTGAACCAAAGCGGTGCGTCACAACCTCTCAATAAAATACCTAAGGAGCTGATACACGGTCGACGTATACCTAAGAGGCCAGCACATGGCCGATATATACCGCTGAGGCGGATACCTGGTCGCCAGGGGCTCTACCGACGTCCCCAGGCAGACCAGGAACTGATGTCGGCTTACATGCGTCAATATACCGGCACTGTCCCGACTGCCCGTGACCTTCAGAGCCCTGGAGGCAGAACACGCATCTCTCCTAGAAAGATAAAGTCACTGCAAATTGAGGCGAAGCTCTCGGAGCTTGTCGATCGGCGTTCAATTGAAAGAAGCGCCTCCACGTCAGTAGTCAAGCCAAGTGCTGTGACGTCAGCAGAATCTAATGTGCAGCAGAGACGAGGTTCTGACGCGACGACATCGACTTCAAGAGTGTCTTCAAATACACCAATCCCTGCTACGCATGCCATTGGAAAGCAACAGCAAGACACTGTGGTCCCTACTGATAAGAATGCATCTGCTCATGTTCCTCACAAGGGAACGGATAAGTCTGACTCGACGACATCGACTTCAAGAGTGTCCTCAAACACACCAATCGCTGTTACGACAACAGAGATTGACCAGAAAGCATCTGCTAATGTTCCTCACAAGGGAACGGATAAGTCAGAGGAAGTTAAGACACTGACGCAAGGTCATAACCTCCCGTCTGAAGAGCTTGCAAGGGACGAAGTAATCGATGAGCTTCTCGATAACGTTTCAATGAGGCAGCCTCTTCCAGAAAACGCGTCTGAGGTGGATGCACCTTCTGTTACCAGTTTAAATCCAACAGAAGCCCCCAATGGGAAGCAAGTCCGGTCAACCACCGCAGACGCGGTAGGTGTAAGTGCCAAGCTTTCTTCGGCTGAAGCCAGGGCTAAGTGCGGGCTTCTTCGACCCGAAGTGAGAAGCTATATCGAGTCTATCCAGGGCCACCACCCGGAGATAGCTAGAACCTTTCTTATTCTGTTGATAAAGAGTCGCCAAGTAGACGTTGATACTACACTGGAGCAAGCACAACGGCTCAAGTTACGCTACCCGCGCCTCGAGTGCTTCTTCTTACCTAAGGATGACCAACTGCTGCTACAGCTTATGCGTGGAGCTAAAGCAGACCATTCCAAACTAAACCGGTTGTTCAAAAGGCACCTTGCCAGCGATATCGATCTTCGAATCCAGTACTTGGCCTACTTGAAGTCGCTATAAGATCGTTAGCTGCTTCCAAGTACCGTACTTCTCAACGTTTGAAGAGGCACTGTACTTATCATTCTCATTCATTTATCAAAAAGTTGCATATGGTTCGCGAGTTTCTCGTTCCCCGCACCCATTCATCGGTTGACGCCAAGGCACTTACATCTGATAGCATTGCCAAGAGCAGCTTCTGTGCACGTAACCCAGCTGGGGTCCCTATTGTGCCACTTACCAATGTTACCCCGCACCGGTTTTGATGTTACATTGACAAGTGTTTGTCTCTGAGCCTCTGGCTTGAAAACAGTGTGAAGACTAGTAATGAACAGCCTAGTGTTAAGTCTTGATACTGACAGCTCACCATGATGAGAATGATAGTCTGGACGGTGTATAGTTTTTGTAGATTAATGAGACTGTCTTTCTATTTGTTTCTAGATGGTGTTCTAACAACCGCTAAGATGGTGCGTACTAATTCTGTTTCCGGAGGACTAGCTCGGTCTAAAAATCGCACTAGAACCCCGGTTGCTTAGCGTCTATTCTCAACGGTTTTGTCAACGGGAGTTGACGTCACCAAGTACCGATGTGAAATTCTAGAAACACCCTCCCATAGTACACAAGTAATTAGAGAAAAGTGTCAGCTTGTGTGATAACAATGCGAAGGACAGATGATATGATGTTGAGCTGCGATATCTAAGTGAATGGGCCTTTTCATCGACGAGCTCGATTTAGCCGAGGTAGAACATGGTGATCATTTCCAGCTCACGATATGTGAAACGGACAAAAACAAAAACAGGGACAAAGACTATCTTTGTCGTTTTGAGTAAGATAAAGAAAACAACCGTTTACAACGGAGAGTACCTGAAACTTCATGTAACGCCAAATCCAACAGACCGTGAGCATGGTGGTATTCTGCTCCTCCAAGAGGTGTATAAATATGAACACCCGACCTGTTTTCTTGAACATCAATCAGAACAACAATTACAACTATGAAGCTACTTTCGATTTTGATCTGGGTCTCTTTCGGACTTTGTGCAGCTATCCCTCAGCTGGAGAATGACTATGCTAAGCTCCTTGGTCTCATGGAACACCTTGCGAAACGAGCTACTCCTCCCGAGCACTCAGACAACTCAACTATTGTGTTGTTTAGTGAAGAAGCCACAATTTCTGATAAACTGGCTCACGTTCAGTCACTGGTGAACGGAGGCGCCCATATCGAGAAACTCTACGATATCTCAAACAGCTCAACTGGAGACGGGGTGATTGGATACATTGGCTCTTTCGCAGATGCTCGAGTGGAGTCTATCAAAAACTCGGACCTCATTGATACAGTGGTTGCCGATACGCTAGTTTATGCCCAGGGTCATCTGGAAGAGCGTCAGGACGTTTACAAGACTTTGACCAACCAGCCCTACCACTTGGCACGTATCTCTCACAAGGAGAACCCCAAGGGTACACCCGAAGCTGGAAAATACTCCTACATCCAGCATTCCAGCTACCCAACCAACATCTACGTTATTGACAGTGGTATCAGAACTAGCCATGAAGCATTCGGAGGAAGAGCCCATTGGGGAGCCAACTTTGCTGATGACATTGATAGTGACCTGAGTGGCCATGGAACTGCCGTTGGCAGTATGGCTGCTGCAGTGTCTGTGGAGTCGACTATCTGGAGTGTCAAGGTCCTTCATACCAACACTGGTGCCTTGTCTTGGATCATCGCTGGACTGGAGTGGTCCATCAACCATGCCACCCAGCGAAACGAAAAAGCCGTCATCAACATGTCTGTGGGAAGTGACGCCGTTGGCATCTACGACAGATTCATGGAAATCGCCCAGGAGCGAAACATTCTTCTATCTGTGGCAGCTGGCAACAGTAACAAAGACGCCTGCCTCGCATCTCCAGCAAAGTCATCCAAGGGTAACGTTGGAGTTTTCACGGTTGGATCCACAGGAGACGAAGACGTTCAGAGCGGCTTCTCCAACTGGGGCGACTGTGTCACCCTGTTGGCCCCTGGTGAGGCTATCAAGGGTGCATCCAAGGACAACGATAACCAGTACCTTTACTGGACCGGAACGTCCATGTCAGCTCCTGTGTTTGCCGGAGTGGCAGCGTACTGGATGTCTCTTACCAATGTGGATTACGCAAATTTCCAGTACTTGCTCACCCTAAACACTGGTCTGGTAACCGGTATCAAGGGAGACACCCCCAACATTCTCGCCTGGAACCTACACACGTGAAGGACGTAGACCTTTGCTCTTACTGTACGTGCTGGTACACGTAGCTGAATATATAAACATGCCTTCTGGTTGTTAAAGATAAATAATATACAGTATATACTGGGTTACCACATCTTCTCGCTGGCCTTCTTCTTCTTGTTCTTCTTCTCCAGCATTGCAATGTGGGCCTCATCGTCCGCCACCACTGTATGAGGGTGGTTCTTGCACTGTTGGTAGGTGCAGAAATCGACGGTCTGTAGCCATGGGTCATTCCATGCGTCGGAAATGTCGATTCGCTGAAGGGGGTCAACATGCAACATCTGGCCCACCAGGAACCGCACCTCCTGGGGCAACCTCGAGAATAGCTTTTCAGCCCCTGAGCCAGGCTGGATGTGGGGCGCCAGATTGAGAACGGGGGAAGCAGTTTTGGTCAATTTGTCGGGATTAGCCGAAGAGCGGCTGTCAGCCGTCTCCAGAAACAGTTTGAAAGAAGAGTCCGACAGCCGAGGAGCCTTCCAAGGGAACTTTCGCATCAACATACAGCAAAAGACAATGGCAGCAGACCAGATATCGGCAGGACGAGGGTCGTATTTGACATTCTGACACACCTCGGGGGCAAGGTAAGGGTCCGAGCCCACGATTCCGTAAGCGTCATGAATGGTGGAGGACTCGGGGTACTTGAAAATGGCAACAGAACCAAAGTCGATGATTTTGACAATTCCCTGGGCAGTGATGACACAGTTGTCCAGCTTCAGATCTCGGTGGGCAAGACCCATATCATGCATGTACTTGATGCCTGCCATGATTTGCTTGAAGTCGCAGTAAACCTCCTCACGAGTCATCTTTCCGCTCATAACGATGGCGAACAGGTCGTACTCGCAATACTCCATGATCTGGTAGATTTTCTCGCCCTCGTAGATGATATCGACCGTCTCGACGATATTGTTGTGCTTGAGAGTCAGTCCGATGCAGTATTCGCCGCTAATCTTTTTCGAGTAGTCCTTTTGGGTCTCGTAGTTGTTCTTGCGTCGAAATTCCTTGACAGCAAAAATCTTCTTGTCCTTGTTGCGGCTCACTAGACGCACCGAGCCTCCAGCTCCCTCTCCCAGTGCCTTTCCAGGCTTGGAGTAATGCTTGGTGAGCGAAGTACGTCGGTCATCATGCAGCGATCTGATTGTGTTGGAAGAAGACGACGAGAACGTCGATGTGATGGACGACCGGGATGCCGATCGAGCTCGTCCAGACGAAGACAGGGCCTTCAGGTTGGGTGTCGAGGAATGGGACGACTGGGATCCCAGGCCATTGCTTCCCATGGACGGCGAGTTTGATCCCAGAACAGGCGACTGGGCTGTGGGGCTAGACGAATGCTGGCCGTCGGGGGCGGTTCCTGTGACTGCAAAAATTTCGCCGTTGTCACTTGGCAGCTTATTGTTGCTCGAGTGTCTCCAGGGCTTCTGGAAGAACCGTTTGAGGTCCGACGTTGATCCGTGAGAGTTGGACAGCGATGCAGATGAGCCCGACGACGTGAGGGGGCTGTTCGAGGCCATGAGATCAGCCTGACTGTCTTTTCTCGATCTGGAGAAGAGCGACAGAGATGACGGGCTCTTGCCGAAAGAAGAGCCTCCGGGGCTGTCTCCTCCAGACGAGCCGCCAAGCGACAGCCGTGATGTGTCCACAATGAACCGGGGCTCGATATCGCACTGCTTGGTGGAAGACATGCCTCTCATGAACGAGGTTCCCGCAATTCCAGGTTGGATGCCCTTTGCCTTTCTGGGAGGAGTGTCCGAGGCATTATTTGTGTTCCACGACTGTTGCGCGGCTGCCGGAGAAGAGCCTCCCAGCGAAAACTGAGCTTTTCCGTTGTTGGCGCCGTGGTGAGCCGTCTCCTCCGAGTGTCCCGAGGTTGAGTAGTGACAGGTGTCCTGGGAAGATTGCGAGGTCGAGTAAGTCATGTTTGCTTCTGTGGGGGCTGGAGATCCGCCCGGTTGCGAGCCCAACAACTTGCTCAGCGAAGACATGCCAGTAGTGTGTGTGTTGTTGACACTGGTCATGGTGTCGAGTGCTAATACGGAGAGGGAGGAAGGCCGTGTCATGATGATCTGTGCGGGATATTAGTCCACTGAGCTTAATGTTAATGGCTGGAGGATGGAGGTTTTGTAGTGGGTCCAGCTAGGGTCTTGTATGGACGGTTGGGACGGCTTGTAGCTCCTCAAGGAGGCTGTGGTGTCTCCTTCTACTTTCTGGGGGTGTGCCAAGCCCTACACTCTTGCACTGGCCTGACACACTCAACACCCCCACACTATTTTATGGCATCTCCAGTCTTCCCCACAAGATTGCTGCCCCAGATTGGAGATGGGGTGCTGTAGAAGTGCTGCGGAACAACTGGGAAATCGACTGCTCGGAACGGCGTATTCTGATCCATTGTCAACTCTTGCAACCTTGCTATAGGGAACAAGTTCAACAGGTCCCGATTCCCAGGTTCAAGCATCGTCTCACCCGTTAGAGTTTCAACTCAACTCCACGACGAATGGGCTATACTTTCGGAATCCGCCAAGCCTGGCAGTCATAGATAACGGACTTGCCATAATCTGGGGTGCGAGGTCGGTCAGGTGACCATACGATATTGGCCGCTAGAGCTGCCACAGAAGCACCGCGGCAGAGCTGTGGACACCTCGCTGGCCAAAAGAAAAAAGACGTTGAAAGCTTAAAAATGACTGGTCGGGAACGCTTGGTCGGGAATAAGCGGATCTAAAGATGCTGCGTATCGGTATGTACTCGTAAGAGTGTCGGCATGGCCGTGGACAGTGAGCGGCATAATAAAAGAAACGTCTGCCGAACCGAAACATGAGCGTTATGGTTATGGGCCACCTGTACCTTCCAATGCCTGTAGCGCGTACTACGAGCTGCCACTGGCGCTGTGCTTGCCAATATAGTGAACTAGTTGTTCCGTCTGAGACAAGCAGCCATGATTGCACGAGAGAATGAGTGCGTACAAGTACAGCACCTCTCCTTGGGCGTCGGCATGGAAATAAACATTGTGGCATCACCAGCAACGGTACTTGGAACAAAATTATACGTTACCGTCTCTCGTGTTTACCCACCAGACGGGCGCAATATGCGACTGCTTTGAATCTTTATCTCAAATCTTGTTGGTGATGTCCACAGTAACCGCCATGATAAAGGTCAGGAGCAACAATAAGATGGGGAAGACAAACCGCAGAAAAATGCTTGCATTTCCGCCTTGCAGAACACTTGGCATTCCTACAGGATCATCTCGAACCAGCATAACATGATGACCGTGTATAATAACTATTATCGGAACAATTTCTCGGATTTATAACGTTGTGGTGACAATTAAATTAGGGCTTGTGCGGTGCGATGAGAAATGGAGGAACTACAAAGCTGACAGACAGTTCACAGCAATGGCGCAGGATCACGTGGCTGTCGGCAAAATGTTCCACTTTTATCTGCTGCAGGCGAATCAGATAGCCAATACGCGGTACTGATGGAGCCTAGAACACGGTGTACTCGCAAGTAACAAGTAGAACTGGTAACAAGTGTACTTGTACGAGAGCTATATTTAGAGCACCGTCTTTAGCGGACTTGTGAGTTGTTCTGGGTCCATCAGCCCCAATAATCGACTTTTAACTCGGGCCAAAGGTTTCGTGTCTTACAAATCACCAAGCATAAATTGTGGAGTCCGCGTAGCAGGGTCCTGTAAGCGAGATTGACATTGAAACTCAACTGCCATGTTCTAAATAAAGATTTGTGTCATCATTAAACATTACCGGTACCATATATTCTATCTTTATATGCAGCTTTTATAATTAGTCTGGTCTTGTCAGGGTACCGGTACGATTCAAGTGCTTGTAGTTGGATTGGAATCGTACAGACCGCAGCGATGTGTATCTAATCAGATAAATGCTGCTGTCTCCCCCAAGTCTCTAACACACAGACACCTCGATGGTCTTCTTTGCCAGCCGTCCGATCTCGCCTCCCTCCTTGGTCAGCAGCTCGAGACCATGATGCAGTGAGCTCAGATAGGGCTTGAGAGTCTGGTTTCTGGCCTCCACGTCCTCGGTGATGGATGTAGTTGTTGCCGAGGTGTTTGTGCTCTTGAACAGGTTGAGATGCAGGAAGGGATCGGAATTGGGAGGCTGCGTGAACAGTCGGCTCATGGAGTGAAATAGCGGTTTCTCCGGTTGTCGCTGCTCAATGATGATGTCCTTTCCAGAGTCGTCCAGCAGTTTGATCTCCTTGTACTGGACACCAAACTCGCTGAGGCCAGTTCTCAAAAATAGCTGCAGACACTCGAGGAAGGATTTCTTGACACTGGCAGCCTGCTTTCCGAACGCCAGACCAGCTGTGACTGAACTGGAACTCATAGTAAGCTGCTGGTCAGTCTTTTCGTGAGACCATCCGAACAATGCAAAAAAGCAGTTGAGAGTCTTGGCCCAGTACTGCCGCTGTAGAACCGAGCAGATGGACAGATCGAACGGGTGGCTGAATGTATGTGAGTCGCCTGTGGCAGGGGTGACCATCAGAAGCAGAAACTTGGTTGAGTCGGCACGAATGTCGGGGGTAATATGGGTCATGGCTGAGTGGATGTACAGAGCAATGTTGGGGATATGCAGCGAAAGAGGGCTGTTGGCAGTATAAAACTCAGGTCGGAGGGTGAACTTGGGCTTGTTGATGTCAGCCAACTGGTTTGCGGGAACTGCATCCACCTGTCCGGGCTCGAAACACAGAGCTCTCAGAAGAGCAAGAAGCTCGGTTCGCACCTTTTCGGAGAGATCCAGAACCAGAGGGGCAGCAGCATCGACGATTGGTTTAATGTTGACACCAAGGTCGTCACTGCTAGCCAAATACTTGTTCCAGGCGTTTGTGAGATAGATCAGGGCCTCCTTTCTGGTTCCAGCAGAATGGTGCTTCAGCAGCAGAATGTGGTGCTTAAAGTCCTCATTATTCAAGGGTGATACAGGACCACTTGCAATGGTTCCTCCAGCACTTGTGATACCCTTGACGATACTCTGGTTCGGCAGAGAGATGGCCTTGGCCTTGAAACTGAGATCTGTGTGTGTGTTGCTCTTGGGGGCGGTCTTTCCAACCCGCAGCTTGGTTTTCTGGAAGTCCTTCTTCTTTTCCTTCTTTTTTCGAGCCGAAACCATTGTGATTAAGTGATAGTGATGAGATGATGATATTTTTTGTGAAGTCTGCATACTTCATGCAGTCGAACACTACTTTTGCGACTCTCGTAAAGAAAACCACAAAACCTTATTTGGAGGAGTTGTGTTTGTGTAACTTACAAGTAAGCACGTTGTCGTGAAATTTCTGATGAAAAGCTAAGTATTACTAAGTAGGTAAAGCAAATCTCATACTATTGCTAAGCTCTGTATGAGCTACGAGTCTCTGATGCGTGAATCCAATGCTCCAATTATACATCACACCTGGGTGCCAGCTTCTACCAGCTGCCATTACTAATCGTTAGGTATACAAAATGGTGTATTCCACTTGTTTAAGACATTAATTACATTCTGCGTCATTATTATAGGTAGCCAAGTACTAGTAACCAGGTACACACACGTCGTCTATGAACCAGTGTATTACATAATCAAGAACCTTAAACCATCACTGCATTATTGATGCCACCACACAGAAGGACATCAACGACGACTCATTAACACCACATCATGTTGCCTCAATGGTATAGCACGCTTACGACAAAGCCAGTGTAAGTATTATTGCGGTTCGCAGCGGGCATAATTCATTTTGCTAACCCCAGAAAAACCCTCAATATCGCCAATCCACAGACGCCCCCTTCGTTTGGAAAGAGCGGAAAGAAGATTGTCAGCAAGCAAGCATCGGAGCATGAACAGGATGTTCTGAAGGTCAAGAAGGCATGGGACATTGCCCTTGCGCCCGGAAAATCACTCCCTATGAACTTGTTCATGTCATACATGTCTGGATCGTCTCTGCAAATCATTCCCATCACAATGACTGCAATGATGTTCTTCATGACTCCTCTCAAATCGCTCGTCACATGTCATAAGCAGTTTGCCAGCTTAATGTCGCCCACCAACAAATCCCAGATCTACATGTGTGAGGTTGTCTACATTCTCATCCTGCTGGCAACCATGGGTGCTGGAGTGTGGAAGCTTGGTCAAATGGGCCTGCTGCCCAATACGCGGTCGGACTGGCTGGCCTGGGAAACGCCTAGTACGTTTATGGAGATTGTCGACAGACGATGAGAATGGGACTAAAGGGGAGGTTTACCCATTCCATAAAGAAGTTGAGACAAATGAGTCCATGTGCTCAGAGTTCATCTTGTCAAATAGATTATTACAGGTCAAAACAGTGAAAAATTGTGAAATATCTTAGTGTCGTCTTCCAGTTGTTGATCCTTGACTGACTTGAAGGGATGCATCACATTCTATAATATTACCAGCTGTTAGTTCAGTTGGTGTCCTCATCAGCACTCGCAGTTGTAGTATCGTCAGCAATTGACCAATATCTCGTTGCATGTCGATGGCAACTGAGTGTACAAGGTAGTTCAGTTCTGACGCCTACGGGTAGTCAAAAAATGAAAGCTATCATCATAAATATTCGTCATTAAAATATATACAAGTTCTGAAACTAATCCCTAGTCCATTGTGATATCCTCCCATACACCTTGGGTCCAATCGGACCAGGCTCTCCATAATCCCTCCTCGAGCTTTGCCACCCATTGCTTCGTGTCAAAGAAACGCCCCGATTCTCTCTGGCTGTACAACAGCTGCCTGTACTTCGTCAGGGTAGCCAAGTTGGGCTCTGAAATCAGACGAACAGTGTTGTTGACATATTCCTGATTGGAGTTGACCACCAGAGTACGGTACATAGCCTCGGCCTCCTTTGAAAGAGGATGTGGGATGCTTGCAGCGATAATGCTGGAAGCCACACGCGACGACATTTTATGATCGTGTTTTGGAAATGTCAGGATCGGAGTTCCATTCCAAATCACATCTGCTGCAGTGGTGTGGGCGTTACACTCGGGGGTGTCCAGAAACAAGTCACACACCCGCGACCGTGTGATGAAAACGTCCTTATCAGTTACGGGCGTAAACAGAATACGAGAGTTGACGTCATCGGTGCCCAGGTACCACTGCGAAGCCATGTCCCTGATCTGTCCTTCTCCAGAAGGAGGAAACTGAAGTAACCACAAGTACGCCTTTGGCTGCCTTTGCAATATCTGGAGCCACAGGAACAAAGTCTCGGGGGTGACTTTGTACAGCTGGTTGAAGCTTCCCAGCAAGATGGCATCCTTGGGCACATCTGGAAAGATCTGTTGACGAAGCTTGGCTCTCTTGGACAACTCATGGTTGAACGGTGGAAGCCTAGGGGTGCCAGTAGAGTCACCTTCCTCCTCGATACTCGCATCACTGCCTCTTTTATCCATCTTTGAGTCCAAATCACTAGCAAATGAATCCACCCACTCATCCTTTTTGCCATACAGATAATCGTCGCTAGAGTATCCATCAATGAGAGGCGAGTTCTCCAGTTCAGAAAGAGCGTACTTCTGAATGTCGATGCAGTCATCTTCTTTCTTGTTGTTGTTGGTGTCAACACCGGCAGAACCGCACGAACGAGGAGGGGTTTTGGGCTTGTGTACTTTGTGATGGTGGCGAGAAAATCGATCAGGGAGTGCTGACCCTTGCTCGAACATCTTGCCGTTTCCAACAGGAGCCCTCGCCACGTTCTTTCGTACAGCAAAGCAGTCTGGCGCTGTCTGTCGATGATCACAGCAGAAGAAGCTAGGCTGACAGATGATCAGTTTTTCAGTGAATGAACCCCGCTGCTGCTCGCCACTCGCAATCTTGTCTGAAAACACATAATCAATCCACCCCGCACCCATCGTTCCCGCATATCCCATGAGACTGACTTGCACTGGAACAGGCCTTGCAGCAAAGATGTCGTTACGGGCTCCCTTGGTGTACCCATTGAGGTTCACCAGGACGTGAATGTTGTCCTTGAGAATTTGGTTGACAACTTGGTGTGTAGACATGGTGCTTATATCCCTCACGATGGTTTGCTTCTCAATTCTAGAGCGGTAAGAAGATCCATCTGATGGGGTAGTTGCGTAGCAGATAGGCTTGACCTTTGTGGAATCGTGTAGGCCAAATACCGATTGCATCAGGTGAGCTAGAGGATGGTCCACAAAGTCTGAGCTCACGTAGCCAACATTGAGCACCCCTCCACATTGCTCAGGACTCTTTGGGGGACGAAAGACATGCCGTGGCATCCAAGGTTGACGCAGGGTGTTCACAGAGATTCGCAGGGCCGTCAGTTGAGCGATTCCCAACACCTGCTTGGTATCCAGTGGTAAGGTGAATGTGTGAAATGGACTCACAGTTGATGCCGCAGGGACATGAAGCAAAGGGGGTATCTTGGGTCGTGGGAAGTTCTCAGAGGGAGAATCTGGGTGACGGTACCATCTTAGCTGACAGAGGCGTGTAGCTTCCTCAATGGCGCTGACAATCTGGGCTCCTTCACCGGGGAGCTGACATTTAGGAGAAACATAGGGCAAGAGCTTGTTGATGACATCATTGTCGAGATCTCCCGTGGCGCTAGTGATATCCTCGGCAAGACAAGGGCTCTTGTAGACAATACCATGTCCCCATATTTGGCCGTCCTTGAGCTGATCGTCGATCACAGAAATGAGTCGGGTTATCCATCCAGGTGTGTTTTCAAAGCAAATCTTTCCATCGTCGTCCACTCCACACAGTTCCAAGGGTGACTTTCCTCGTCCTGTCCATGAACAAATAGTGCCAAGACAGTTGGCCAGTCCACAAATGGCCTCTGCAAAGCCTGGATTGGCTGCCACGGCCTTCCTGTAATACTGAATAGCCAAATTTGTCTGTCCATTGTCCTGGTAAGCTGCAGCGAGATTTCCAAGTGCAGTATCAAAGCCCGGGTCACACTTGACGGCATTCAGGTACATTTCGATGGCAGGTTTGAGCCGGCCTTGTTCTTTGAAAAGTGAACCCAGGTTGGTATACAAATGCGGGTGTTTGGGGTCCAGAGATAAGCCGTATTGGTAGTAGGAGAGCGCCAGGCTTCTCACGTGGCTTCTATTGGGCATGGAGGTGCTGAGAGAGTTGAGAAGAATGCCAATGTTGTTGGAAGTAGAAGCTGAAGGGTTCAGGGAAAGCGATAATAAATAGAGGGAAAGAATGTCGTAAAAAGTCGGCGATCGTTTGTTGAAAGAGATGGCGTGGTCCGTTTTTCCCGAGTGAATGCCATCCTGTAGAATCTTGGCGAGATTCAGCAATGCATTGGCCATAGTGATTGTGATGGACTGGAAAAGAGGGAGCACAGCTGGAGGAACAGTCACACGACCGTTGTCCGACTCTGCAGAAGAGAGCTCGTAGCCTGATTCCTTGTCATTTGTGAGCCTCCCAATACCGGGACACTGCATCAAAGTCAGGCGCAAAAGTAGTGGAGGCAATCCCATGTCTCCATACAGCTTGAACCGGACCTTCATTGCCTTCCTGGGGCTCACAAGTAGTGCAGAAGTGGTAGATACAGGGACATTTGACACGTGGTCTCGCTCCTCCATGTACCATGAGAGCATTGCATTGGAAACGGTTTCTGTGAGTGTCTCAATCTCCGAAATGGCAAGGTCGGTAGTCTGACCAGATGCAAAATTTACCATGAATTTGGAGGCGTCCACTTTTTTCCAAGAAAACTTCTCAGGCCCCAACTTTAGATGTTCGGGTAGTGAGGCCAGCATTACGACCTGTGCAAACACCTGAACTGCCTGTCCAACTTGTTTGTGGCTGTAATAGATGTTTCCGAGGGTGTGGTACAGAGACAGGAACTTCTGCCAAGACTGAAGCGTGTTGGGGGCAGCGGTGTTTTGTGTAATTGATGCGTTGATGCAGTTGCAAAGAGTCGTGACAGCTTCTTGGAGTCGAGATTCCGCCACCAAAACACCAGCGAGCTGCTCGGCTGCAGCCCAGTACCCTGGCTTGGCTCTCAAGGTCATTTTCCACCAGAAAACAGCGTCCTGTTTGTGTCCTGCCGTGAGCATTGTCGTAGCCTGGTTGTAAAGGGCTTCTGCGTAGTTTGGAGCAAACAGCAAGATGACTGAATTCAAGAAGGAGCTCTTATCGAACTGCTTCATAGAGAAAGCCATGCATCCAGCAAATAGGTATCCTTCCAGGGCTGTGGTGTAAAGCGCCCTCAGTTTTTCCTCATCAAGAGTTCCTGTTCTCGAAATATCGGTGATTATAGCGTGAACTGTTTCAATGAGGTTTTGGTTTCGAGCGACGAGATCTCCGCTAGAATACGACGCTTGGATTTCTGTGTTAGTATGATAGAGAGGAGATTAATAGACACAAACAACGAGTCAGAGAATGAAAAACATAACAATAACAATAACATAAGATAAAAGGAACATTTAAATTAGATCGATACTCACCTGTGTCTTCTTCCACAACGCTGTCGAAACAGTCTAGCAAGTTTGGGGGAGTGGGCCCACTGGTGGACAGGCTAATGGTACCATCCAGCTTTGCAAAAGTAGGCAAAGGATAGGGGTTGTGGCCGAGCGACTGGAGATCCTCGGTCGCCGTCGTGATTCCTACCCTCAGGGCAATCTCCAAAATGACCCTGCGACTCCACAGCTCCAGGGTCGTCACTACGGCCTCTTTGGCTGCGATGGGGACTAGCGTCGATCCATGCACCTGCTTGGCCAGCTTCAGCACAATACCAATACTCGGAGGCATTGCGGTCGTTTCGTCAATGAGAAGGAAGAGTGGTGACACAAGCAGGTTTATGTCATCGCATGGGCGAGAAGCCGTCTTCAAAAGGGCGCTCTACTTGAACCACAAGCTAGGGGATCGTTCCGCGAACCTAAAATCCGCCAGATGGAGCTTATTTGCCTATCGCTTGCCCTTTTGCTGTAGCTTGCTCGCGTCAGGCGCAGTGCTCGCGTCTAACTCTAAACAAGGACAGATGGAGCCATTCGGAGGGTCAGCATTTCGTCTTGAATGAAGGCAATGGGGCGATTTACTAGTAGAGAGAGCCGTATATCGACTTGGGTGAAACAAGGAGCATGCTAATTTAGCACCAGCACCTTTATTCCAGGGCCACACCGTACAACAAAGTACATTGCTACTTTTAGATCGGCTCTATATATACTTGGGAGCAGTGTACATACGAGAGGTAGCAATGAAAATAGTCTGGTTCACAAAGCAGGCTAAAAACGACCCCAGAAAAAACGAAAAAAACGCCATCCTATAATATATTGTCTCCTATTGAGATCCCATCACGCGATACGCGAAAATACAGCTCCAACACCCTGGGTAGACGATTTTTCAAGCAAACTCAAATTTCCCCATGCCAACCAAAACCGTTTGAATGCATGATCAAACTGGCCCACCAAGTATAATTACGTCACTGCCTTGCCATCCTTGCTGTAAGCTATGCTAAGCGAAGTTAGCCAAACGACCGTATACAAGGCTGATGCAGTCCCAAAAATGAGCTTGGAAAATCAGAAATTACCCCGATATACCCAGGAGCACTTGTAATACCGTACAGTACTGTATCTGTGTTACAAGTAGTTTGCTCCAACACCACCAGCAATCCAAACTTGTACATTCTGAGCTTGCGGTGTATACCGATATGTACAAATAGGTTTCGCCGCATCTGATCACCACCATTGCTGAATGTAGGCTTCGCAGGGCATGTGAAGAGTGCGCAGGTACAGGCTGTTACAAGTGCCATTTCTGAAGTTGCTCGGCTTGGTGATGCAGCAACTCTCAGGGGTCAATGAGCTACAACTTGGAAGGTCTGTAGCCTACTTGTAAAACTGGAAATGTTCGTGGCAAGGGAAGTATTTGTGAATTTGGGGAGTGTGGGCTGTTCTAAAGCTGCCTGACTTGATAGCAATTGTCCGTTAAACGTATTCAACCGTACTTGTATACTTGTTTGCCTACGGTACCGTAGCCATCGTAAGGGGTCTAAGAAGCTTGCTTTGCAAAAAGAAACGATCAGCCCAGGGGGCTTGTTCTTTTCTGTCCCTGTTTCCCCGGCTGCCTCTTTCTCCCCAACCTACACCTCCGCCTCTTCGAGCATTTCTTTTTCTTCTTTGTCTCTTTGAGATGTCTGACCGACTACAATAGGTACTTACTATCTCACTCCGTGTCTCTCTACACGGCGTATCTCGCGTATCCTTAACTCTAAGCACAGGAGTCCGATATGGATTGGTTTCGTAGATGGCAAAGATGGACTGTGTCTGATTTTTTTTCGTGCTATTTGGTGTACAAGTACTGTGCGACTGAGACTGGGCTGTGTCCTTGGCTGCCAAGACACTACTGTACCAGTGTTCATAGTTCTTCCGTGGCGGAGGATTAGTCACTTTAAGACAAACATGTCACATGGTTGCTGGACGGATCCTGAACACGGCAATCCGATCTTCGGCATACCCGTGGCTCAGCACAACTCTGTCTCCAACTGCAGCCGCACTCGCTGGTTGATTCAACAGCAATCCACTGGTGTTACATGGCAGGAATGGAAATCGCCCAAGTGGGCTTGAGGAGCATCGGAAGCAATCTACTGGGCTGGTTGCTTCACTTGCCCACTTTGGACTATACCCTTTAGATCTTACCCCACGATCTCCAACAGTTGAAATCTGTAGACAGAGATACTGAGAAACACCTCGAGGCTGAATATTCTGCAAAATGATTCTGTGGAACATGGTGAGCTCATTGACTGGGGGGTTCTTATACTTACTGGTACAGCTTGGTAAGGAGTCGACGAACTCCAGCTTGATACCTGTGTCCTTATAGGCACGTACAGTGTGCTTGTATTGATTTAAACTGGTATATCATCGTCATTTGTCGTTTTTACGAGAGGGGTGATCAAGAATCCCTTATAAGATGCTCCAGAAGACAGACTGGTGTCAGGTAATAACTGGTCCACCCTTACTAGTACCGGTACCGTTTAGTCAATGAGGGTCGTCACATCAGTCCAGAAAGACCGGAGAACTTTTCGTAGTGTATACCTTTGAACACCGTAGAAAGCTGTGACGTCAGTGTTTGCAATAATTGTTGACACTTCACAGCCAAGCCTTCACAATCAATGATTCATGTCATCTTCCCCTGTACAACCTGATACACTCATATCGTGGGTACTGGCACGCTCACTTTTGATTTCACACTGTCACTAAGCCGTTACCATACCGCCCATTCTGTAACTGTTGTGTCAGATATTCTACTGGAACATCATCACCACACATTGGCACAATAGCCTATATCACTTAAGGTTTTCGTATCTCGACGATAATGCTTAGGGTTGCAATCTAACCGAAGTTGGAACTTGAGACAAGAAATTCAATCCACTTTGAATAAGTCCAGGTGTCGGCAGTCAATACGATTTATAGTATGTTCCATGTGTCCACGTGCGATATAGTATTATTATGTACATAGCTGGTTGTCTTGTACCAGCTACATTATTGTTTCCGTGCCTGTTGAATCGATGCACATGTTAGTTGAATAAATAATATCTCGTCAGTCTTTCCTATCTCTTTCCAATGAGTGTCAGGAACTCATCTCGCGTCTTCTGGGCGTCTCTGAAACGGCCAAGCATGCAACTGGTGAGGGTGCTGCTTCCGCTCTTCTGTACACCTCGAGACACCATACACATGTGGGACGCCTCAATCACGACAGCAACGCCCTGGGGCTCCAGGATTTCCCACAGAGCCATGGCAACCTGCTTAGTAAGTCGTTCCTGAACCTGCAGACGACGTGAGAACATCTCTGCGAGCCGCGCGAGCTTACTGAGGCCCAAAACCCGCGAGTTGGGGATGTAACCAATGTGGATCTTGCCGAAGAAAGGCACAAGGTGGTGCTCGCAGAGCGAGAAGATTTCAATGTCTCGGACAATGACCATTTCGTCGTGATCTTCCTCAAAGACGGCCCGTTTGATCACGTCCTTGACATTGTCTTCGTAGCCCTTGGTGAAGAACAGCATGGCTCGTGCGTATCGTTCAGGGGTTTCCAGAAGTCCCTCTCGGTTAGGATCTTCTCCCAGCTCTGTCAGAATCGTCTTGACTGCATCTGCAATACGTCCCTCTCGAGCCTTGGCTTCCTCCTCAGTCTGTTCTAGACGAGCTCTAGCTCCGACGGAAGGCCACGACAGGCCGTCGAAATCTATGGGTGGGTTGAGGGTGTATGGGCTTGCCACCCGGGTGTTAAGAGGAGTGCCCTCCTGTTGAAGGTACGAGTACTGCGACAACTTGGACCGAGACGATGACACAGAGCTGGATCGGGTGGAAGGCAGAGAAGTGTTGACGGTGGGTTGCTGGGGCTGGGGCTGGTGCGTGACGGGCACCCGTCCGTTCAGCTCAGGTCGGATCGTGTTGGTAGAATCATGTCGTTTCTCGAATGCGTTGATTCGTTCGTCGTCCTCCAAACCAGACATTCTTTGTTAGCAAAAGGGCGAAAAGCGGTAGAAATCCAAATCAAGGCAGATTGTTCTTTGGTTGCGAAGCGTGTGCGTTTCTCAAAGTACCTCGATTAGCCCGGATACTCACGTTCGTGATGGTGTCTGGCTCCTGTTCAAATTAATTTTTCACGATACCTGAGCTTGGGACTTTTTATCAGTAGAGTTAGGCTTTGACCCGGGCACGTGCTCCGGGGAAGAATTTGGACGAGTGTCTAACGGCTTGAAGACGCTAAGAATGGAGCCTTAATGAAAGGGTCTGGCGCTAATATATCTGGTTGCGGCTCAGCAGAATGGTTTCTTTTGGATTTGCCACTCTGCTGTCCTGTTGTACCGTTACTCTACCCCGTACTCAGTGTGCATATGCAGTGCGCAGACTCAAAGATGAGTGTTTGGTGTGAAAGCACCATGACGAGTCACAGCACACCAGGTGGCACCAACGCACGATTATAGATTTATTTCTAGGTACCCTGGCATCTACAGGGAGTACCCTTATTGTTTGGGTGAGATTTTTAGAGCTGATTTAACGTCAGCCGTTATCTTAGTCAGATATTATTCGGCTCGTTACGATTCGTCCCTGATGCACTTCGACCCTCGGATGGTTTAATTATAGGGGAAACTCAGAGTTGACGTCATTGGCGCCGAGATAATAAGTAAAAGCGAGGTGCATGGAAAATGGGCTTCACGTGATGCATCTTTGAACATCGATGTTTTGAGGAAGAGGTTTCCACGATATGTGGACGACTCAGATACTCGTATGGTCAGTAATACTGGTTCTGATAGTTTAGTGGATACCGAGATCGTCGACATTCACGGTCTCCATAATCGGACAGATCGTCAGCTTACCCATGAGCTTCGTTCCCATCGTCAAAACGCGCAACTGAATGATTAGTCAGCAGGCCTCACGAGACAACGAGGAGGATATGAGTACAATGTACATACTATCAGCTACTGTACTTGAACAAGTAAATGCCAGTTATGTTGAATGATCACTACTGGTAGTTCATTTTTCCTTTTTTCGCAGTTCGGGCAAATAAGATACTGCTTGCCATATTCATCAGAAATTCACTAATAATTATCAGTAAATAAGAGTCTTTGGCTTCACGATTCCAGGTACTTGTATCAGGATGTATCGTACTCGCACCTGTCTTCACCATCATCGCAGTCTTGCAGAATGATGCCAGTTTGCTCACGTTCATCGCCCTGCAAGGAGCCCAGCCATACCCATCTGTTGTATCTATAGAAATCTCTCCATGTTTTTTTCTTATTTTTTCTAGTTTTACTCATTTTTCTGAATTCTAATCATTACCAAAAGATTTCATTACATTTTATTTTATTTTATTTTATTTTATTTTATTTTATTTTATTTTGTTTTATTTTATTTTATTTTATTTGATCATATGGCATCAATTCTATATACAGGCATTAAGAGTCCCGGCTGTAAATCCATGGTGTCAGGACAGAGCACCCCAGCATATGTAGACTGAGTAAGTCCTTCCTAATTCGGGGAATAAAACCTTACGGGGTTTGTTTCTAGGAGAACACATTCAAGCCTCTTCCAAGACACTTCACATATACAACACATGTCACTTCCGGTCGCCTATTGTAACAATATAACCGAATTTTGCAGGAATTTTCGAGAATTGTTTGTCGTAAAGGAAAAAAATACAAAAAAATCAGGATGATACCCAAACATAATCTGTTCTCTTAACAATGCCATGGTACTCGTACACAACCCAGGCTGTTAAAAAAAAAACCTCAATTCGTCCCTCTACACGTCTTAAAGCGGTGGTGAGACCTAATACCGCCTCCTCACTCTATTTACCCACTACCGTTTACGTTGGTTGTGCACCTAGACATGTGACTGGTACATGAGGGGCGGTTATTATGTAATCGTGGTAGTGGGGCTCATAATGGACAATAAAAGGCATTTGTAATTAACAAGTGTACTTTCTGACCAATGAGAAGACGGTATTTTTGGTCTTCTATACACTATCACTTTCTCCTCTTTAGCAACCCAGCCCTATTATTGTTCTTTTTGGGGACATTAATGAGTGGGCTGGAAACAAGGTTTCGGACTAAGTTTTAAGGCTAATCTATTTTTGGGGTGTAAATCACAACAAATTGTTACAAACGGATATGTAGAGGTGTTGCAAGAAAATAAAATACATAGTCTTGTTCAGCTCAATCGTATGATCACAACCATATACTTTTTATCTCTATATTCCAACAAATAAACTTTTCCACCAACTCCTCCGTTTCAATATCGTGTTCACTCACTAGCTCCCACAACACTACCTGTTACACATCGCAACGTCACAATATCTCATGGGTCTGTTCACGAAAAAGTCACGTGAGACGCTCGGCGAGACGCCCAAGCTGTCTGCTCTCGCTCAGCAGCAGGACTTGGACGTTTTGGCGCCGCCGCCGCTTCCAGCGGCTTCTCAGAGATCCGTTTCAGGGGGTTCTGTGTCCTCCTTGAATGAGCCGAAAGGATTCTTGATGAGAGGCAAGCTGGGCAAGGGCAAGGCCCCAATGAATGTCTTTGACGGTTTCGATGGAGACCATATGAATGAGGGTTACAATGATTCTGTGTACGAGGAGAGTTTTGATGGTCAGAATTTCGAGGAGGAAGACCAGTATGGGCGAAATGAAGGGTTCCAGGAAGTGCGGGAGATGGAGGGGAATGCAACGCAACCAGCCGTGTCCCATTCCAATGAGAACTCGTCAAATTACACAGCTCCAAGCAACTTTGTCCAGCACGGCACTGTGCCAACCTACACTCCGGAATTCAAGGGTGCTCAGTTCGAACCCCAATCCAATTCCAACTACAGCTCCCCGAAACCTCCCCCAATTACAATCCCCAAAACGAGATCTAGCCCACTAGCCACGCCCACTGGCTTTTCCTCTCCAGTCGGAAAACATGGAGCGTCTCCTGCCTTCAGGTCACCTCTGGGAAGTCCGTCATACATGATTCCTACAACTACTTACGGAGAATCGCCTAAAACGGCAGGTATGGCGTCTGCAGCTGCAGCTCTCGCGATGGGAGTATCTTCATTCAAGACTCCGCCGATTAGTCAGCAGGGGAAGTTTGAGTCTCCCCAGAGCTTTTCTACACCTAGCCAGACACTCGAAACGTCGAATTCAACGCACCCGGCAGATCACGTCAATTGCAGCCATGGTCACGTGCACCATCATCACAACCCCAGTCCTGGTCACGTGACCTCGACCCCAACCTCGCCCCGTGTCACTTCTCCTCCCCCTCCTCTAGCCCACCCAGGCTACCCCAAGGAACACTACATTGCCAAAAAGAAGTCGTCGGAGGCTCTCGGAGAAGTGCTACCTGGAAGAGACCTTTACGCTGAGGCAGCACAGAACCCGTCCACAGACTTTCCTTACCCTGTGTCCCCTTCGGAGTTGAAGACGGCTCCCTACCCTACTTGTTACTACCAAAAGGGATGTAGACAGCTTGGACCTCATAGTCACGAGGAGGACGTGGAGCAGGTGGAGCCAGTGTTTGCGACCTTTGATCAGTCAAAGTATGAGCAGATGAAGAGCGAGTCACGCGACAAGGGCGAGAAGATTGTGTGGGGCCAGAAGAAGGAGGAAGAGAGGGCCCAGGACGACAGGGCTCAGGTCACCAGCAGAGGCTCTGAGCAGTCACGTGATACGTACACGGAGTCGCGCCCTGTCGAGTCACGTGACCAAACTTTGCCGTCTCACGATCAACCCTTGGAGTACATTTCCGAATCCCATGACTCGAGATTTGCTGATCCCGAAAGCCGCCCTTCAGAATCCGCAGAGTCCAGATTCCATTCTGCTGAGGCAACAGAACCTGATTACTCAGCCGAAAACTCCGGCGACGCTTACGCAGCGGAAAACACCTACCCTGCTGCAAACCAGGACTTCATTCCGGCTGATTTGCACAGAGCAGAGTCGTCGATCTACCCAGAGTCGGTCAAGCAGGAGTACGATGAGTCAGTGTATGAGCAGGAGCGGGAGGACGAGCCACGTGACCAGGGACAAGACTTCCCCACTGGTTCACGTGACATTCCGGGATCGCATGATCAGGCACATGACCACACCATCCCAGGACCCTCATCCATTGACGACTTTGATTTCGCCCAAGGAGGAACCCACACACCGACAAGCAGATTGCCGCTGGATAGCCCTGGCACGCCGGGTACACCCGACATGTCACGCGACCTTTCACGTGACTTCAACCGCCTCTCGGTCTCCCACATCAAGGGTATGGGTCTGCCTCTCGACACGCGGTCCATTAACTCGGGCGAGATTGGACACTCCGGGGACGGTCACGTGCCGCACTCCATCTCGACCAACCACGTGCCGCACTCGGAGCACGACGTGAACCACGGTCACGTGACACACGGCCAGGTGGTCGGCGCTGGCCATACCAGTCATATGATGCTGGAACCTTCACAGGCCGAAATCCTCCGGTCGTCGTACATTTCCACCGACTCTGGAGGCGGATCTAGTCACGTGGGAGGTCCTGTGGGGTCTACCGGCCACGTGATGGACCGTCACATGATGACCAACGACCAGAGCGTGATGGAGGGCCACACCATGGACGAAGTGCCTCTCGACATTGACGCCAATGGTCACGTGATCAACCACTCGCCTGGTCGTATGCACTCCCCCCTTGGTCCCAATTCTCGCTCTGGAACCATGATGACCAACATGACCAACTCCCCTGGTGCATACTATCCTGCTCCCATCCCCATGAACCTGAAACTTCCTCCCTTGCTCAGTAAGAAGAACAGAAGAAAGTCCAAATCTGGAATTTCTCCTTTCCCTTCCCCCAGAAAGAGTTCTTTCACGAGTGCCTTGGAGAAGCCTGGAAACAGAAGCTCGTTCATGTCCCCCTGGTCTCATACTCCAGATGGAAGCTTGTTGCACTATGAAGGCTTTACTGAGGACTTTGAACGGCAAGGACGAAGTGTTCATAGAATGAGTGTCGGGTCCCGGGGTTCGAGTCCTCTGAAACAGGAATATCTCGGAGAAGATAGTAGAAGTGTGTCGAGAGATGTCTCGCGACTGTCTCGTGACTTTGACGAGGTTTATGGTGAGTACGATGGGCCTGAAAACGAGTCAGCTATCGATTCTTCAGACCAAGATCCATACTACAACCCTGAGAAGAGAGGCCGACGACGAACAATGTCCCTCACCTCTATCAACGTCAACATGGACAACTCTGAGGTTCGGGATGATCTCGAGGAAGGAGAAGTCGAGGGCGACGTCACTGATATGCAACGGTACGAGGCTTCTGCCAACGCCTTTACTCGTGTGCATATCGATTCCAACGCCATTGTGCCTCCTTCTGCTGCTGCTGGCTACGGCAACGGAATCATGCCTGGTGCTGATCAAAAGCCCGGAACTCTGGTGGAAGAGCTTGAACTCCGAAAGAAGGACAAGAAGGCTGTGCGAGGCCATCTCAACAAGACCATGCACCAGTATGCGGCTGACGGCACGGAGACTCCTCTCATTCAGCAGATTCACGACTCCCAGTCTGCGTATGGAATCGACGACAGACGGCATTCGTTGATCAGCGACAAACGCATGTCCATTATGACTGGCATGACGGGAATGACCAAGGATCACTCTTATGAGGAGCCCAATCACCACAGAATGTCTCTCCTGGCTCTGGATTCGCTTGCCCAGATGGACTACCAGCAGAGTTACAGCAAGCCCGGCGCTGCGCAGATTAGTAAGCAGTACAAGGCGTCTCGTGACGACGATGAGCCGCTGAGGGTGCGAAAGCAGCGGCTCAAGCGGCAGTCGCAGCAGTTGCTCGAGCAGAGACAGCTGCAGGAGAACATCGAGAAGCAGCGATTGGCGTCTGTGGAGCTGGAGAAGAAGAGACAGGAGGCGAAACAGGCGAGAAGAAACCAGTTTGGCGTCAATGCCGCGGCCCAGGGTGCGCAGAAGAAGGGCAAGGTGTTGATTGGGCCTGGAGGAGAGGTTATCCGAACTTAGACAGACTCTTGTTTATAACTAATGAATTGATTTATTTTATCCAGTACCGATAGTCGTAGAGAAAATAGCAGTGAGCCTTGGTGACGGTTGACATATGAATTGATGAGGTTTGGACTGAGCAAGTTCCACGTGTCTGTGTTAATGAGTCGAAAGTAGAAGGGAGTACTTGAGGGGTACTTACAGAGCTGATGTTACAGGTGAACGGTGTTGCGAGAAGGGTGATCTCATCGGTTGCGGTTGTTTAAATGGACCAAATCACGTAGGAACTTGAATTGTATCGGTTGTGGAAGTTCTTGGTTGTTGGTAATTGTGCAAGTGGTATCTTGTTGCCAGTCGAAAGTACTGTTCATGTCTCTGGTGGCTACCGGTACGGTACCTGGTACTGTAGATTTTGAGAGACTGGAAAAGTGGGAACCCACCTTCTATTAACTATTCACGACCAAGCTTCATTTCTGTAGACACAAACAAGACTTGGCGTTTTTGTACCCACTTTAAACAGCGCACCTGGGAATCGAACTGTGTGTCGTAGGTTACGTAATCAAATATCACATCATCGAGGCAAATATCAGTTTTCTCTCAAGGTCTTAATTCCATCGCCAGATTTGCAGTCAAAAGTCCTAGTCTCATTCTTGCACTATCTCTGCTTTCCCTTCTTTCTGGTTCCTTCACTTCAGTGTTGTGAGACTCTCGAAACTCGCCTCCAACTTTGATTCAGTTTATCAGCCTGCATAGCAACGAAGCCTTCTCTCAGACTCTGGATCAACCTGTACATACGCCACCATGTCGATGCTTCTTGATCAAGCTCTTGTTGAGGATGTGAGTAAGAAGAAAGGGATTTGAGGAGTGGACCGGTTGAGGGATTGGACGGGTTTATGGATTGAACCGAAGTCTATGAAATGAATGATCTGAATCTCAAAATGAACGATCTGGATCTCAAAAGCATAGCTATGGATCAATGGTCATTTGGTCCATGTCCACAGAATACATGTCGCCACCACAGAAGCCATGTTGTCACCACAGAAAGTGACCGCACAGAACCTTTCGTGCCGCTCTCTTCACCACTAACCCAGGTCGCTCGATACTGCCCCGAGCAGTTTTTGAACTACCACAAATGTCTTGGTGCTGGAGACGTGACCAAGTGCTTTGAGGAGCAGGAAAAGCTGTCTTCCTGTGTCAAGACTAGTGTGCCTACTTTCATCAAAATTCTCAAGGACTGCGACTCGCATCTCAAGGCGTATGAGAACTGCCTCAAGGTGAACCAGAACTCGCGATCCGAGTGTTTCGACAAACTCCAGGAGATGCGAAAGTGCTCGGCCAACGCAATTAACATTGTCAAGTCGGAGGAGGCGAAGGAGAAGAAGTAGTTTGTATATAGCAATAAAACGGAGGTCTCCGTGTAAAGATATTTCATAGCGCGTTTAGCAAATGTAGGGAATACTTAGCAGTGTTAAAAGAGTGAGCCAACAGGTACCCTACAGCTTCGGAATCAGTGTCTTTGATATTCGTGAGTTTTTTTTATTTTTTTTGGCCAGATCTAATGATTTTTTGATTTGCTTATGTAATCACGTAGGTGATAAGCACTCGTAATAGTCCAGAAATAGAAGAGGACGTCTTAAGAGGACCTTACTTGTACATCCACGCTGATTCAATGCCATTCTTCCTGATCACGTGATTCTTCACGAACAAGTCTTTCTCCCTTAATCAATATGATGCACCCATATTGCATGTTCAAAATTGACCAAACGAGAATATATGGACCCCCAAGAAAACAAGTCACGTGATCACACCCAAAAGGAACACCGTGAAGTTCGAGATGTTCTCAGATTCAAGGGCAAAACACGATTCTGACTCACAAGATGACTCTTAAGATAGACTCGCTATTAGTCATCCACCTCACGCAGTGCACCTTCCGTATGCGAAGTTAGATAAGAGAGATGGGGGGAAATGAGAACTACGATAACAATCGATCCTAGCACTCAAGAGTCACTTGACTTAGATCAAAATTCCCGTCGCAAGATGATGAGCACAACCACTTAAAATCACCTCCCCAATGCTTTTAGATCACCCACAATCACACCTCCCGCTCTCCACCAATCTCCTTCTCGAAACCTTCTCAAACTCTAACTGGAGTCATCACATGCATAAAATCAAGTTGGACTGTCTAATTGAAATTTCAATTGTCGAATTCTGATCAAAAAAAATCAGAAAATCAGAAAAACCGCTGAATTTCGAAATTTGTGCAAAATGAACCGACTCACGAAAATCAGACAGTACTCCACGCTGCTCAAGACGGCAGAGAAATATTCAGTTCCCACCTATGCGAAACCCAGCGTGATTCTCACCAAGGGCAAAGGAGCATACCTGTGGGACAGCGACAACAACAAGTACATTGATTTTTCTGCTGGAATCGCCGTGACTGCTCTGGGCCACTCGAATCCCGCCATCACCGAGATTCTCACCGACCAGTCGGCCCAATTGATGCACTGTTCGAACCTCTTCAACAACGAGTGGGCTCCTCGTCTTCAGGAGTCTCTTGTCGAAGAGACGCTCAAAAGCGGTGGAATGAAGGATGCCAGCAAAGTGTTTCTGGCCAACAGCGGCACTGAGGCCAACGAGGCGGCTCTCAAGTTTGCTCGAAAAGTCGGCACTTTGATTTCGCCTGAAAAAACGGAGTTTGTTAACTTTGAAAAGGCTTTCCATGGCCGAACCATGGGCGCTCTTTCAGTCACTCCTAACCCCAAGTACCAGGCTCCCTTTTCCCCGCTGGTGCCTGGAGTCAAGACTGGCGTGTACAACGACGTGAAGGCAGCCGATCTGATCACTGACAAGACCTGTGGAGTCATTGTGGAGCCTGTCCAGGGCGAGGGAGGAGTGTACAAGGCTGACGACGAGTTTCTGCAGGCTCTGCGAAAGAAGTGTGACGAAACTGGCGCTCTGCTGATTTTCGACGAGATTCAGTGCGGACTCGGTCGAACTGGCCGACTGTGGGCTCACGAGAAGGTGCACCCTGACATTCTCACCATGGCCAAGGCTCTTGGCAATGGTTTCCCTATTGGAGCTACCATGGTGACCGAGAAGGTTGCTGAGAAAATTGCCATTGGCGACCATGGAACCACGTACGGAGGCAACCCTCTGGCGTCTCGAGTCGGCCACTACGTGCTTAGCCAGGTGGCTAGCAAGGAGGTGCTGGATAACGTCAACAAGGTCAGCAAGCAGATCAGAGAGGCTGTGGCTGAGGTTCAGAAGGAGTTCCCTGAGCTGATCACCGAGGTTCGAGGAGACGGTCTGCTGCTCGGAATTCAGTTCAGCAAGGACCCCGCCAAGGTGGTGGCTGCTGCTCGAGAGAAGGGTCTGTTGGTGATCACTGCAGGAACTAACACTGTGCGACTTGTTCCTGCGCTGAATATCGACCAGGAGGCGGTGACTGAGGGACTGGAGATTCTGAAACAGGCCATTAGAGAGAAGGCCAACGAGCTGTAGGAGGCTAGCAACTGTTACCGACCAGACACTATCGCTAGGAGATTTCTCTAAATACATAGATATAACATGAATCAATTATTATTGAATAGTGCCGAGTGCACGGTGTTTGAATGACTAAATGTCTGTCTCTCATCCAGATATCAGGAATCGTTGTGAGTCTGTTTCACCCGTGGCTGTCATTACCAGGACTACTGTACCGGTACTGTACTGCACTGTAGTACCGGTACAGTAGAGTCACTCAACCTTCAATCTACAGATAATTGACTGCCATCGTAAGGACTACAAGAGTACGGATACTGTCTCCCTATCAGCACTATGGAGATTGGACTTGAAGTCATTTTTCGGAATAACTTGATCACTGGCACTGTCAAAGATCAGAAGTCCTACTTGTACTTTTATAAGATACAAATAAGAGTCCTTGTATTATTAACAAATACTGGTTAAAAAATGCCCATACTAGTGGTTATTCAATGGATGCCTATAGACGGTCTCACCTTAACTTCCACAACGCTTATAGAGAGTGCACCTCAAAATTTGGGAAAAATCCGAAAAAATCACATTCAGTCAAAAGAAGTCATTTTTTAACACACTAGAGGCTTTTTAATCACACCAAATCTCTCTCCTCTATATCTGTGATACTGTACAGTATCCGTATGGTACTACTTGTACTCGTACAAGTCGACCAAATTAGGACACGCACACGTTATGGATAATAAGCTTTGGTACGGGTGAGAGAGCATTTGAGATTACCACAGAAGCTTCTAGGAATCGGACCATATTTTCTACCAGTTTTCATAGCCCACTAAGTAACATTTACAAGTGACTGTTTAACAAATAAATGTTCAAGGTTGCATTTCCACTTGAGGATACAAATTTTTCCGTGGATATAAGAGTGGAAAGCTTATATCCATTAAACTATAAAATGTCAGCCGTTTGGGCCTGGACTTGCACCGAACGGGTATGAACTTGAAAAGTATCGCACAGTAGCCGCACCGTGCGCAACACCTCAGCCATGAATCTACCCAACGAATTAATTGATCAGATATGTGCGTTGCTAGATCTCGACTCACTCATAGCTCTGAGCCGCACCGACAAGAGGCTGCGTGAGATCGCCCGACCCCAGTTTGAGCGCACAGTGCAAGACAATTGGCCTTGGGTAAAAACCTGGTCTAAAGAAGCCTTTCATATTAGGCGAGAACGACTCAGACTAAAGAACAATGGGGGGTCTGCGAGAATGAGTCTGCGGGCCGTTCCTGATACCAACATACACATATCTACCGCAGTTCCTAGTGACGTATTGCTGCTTTCTGATACATTTCTCTGGCTTGGGCTAAACGTGATTGATTTAAGAGATTCCACTCTAGTATCCTGTATGAGTTACATGCTACCTGAAGCAGAACGAGATTACTTCGCATCGAGGTATGGAGAAACAGATGCTGTTGGACGTACTATTGTGACTCACGTGACCAACCGCAAGGCATGGGGATTTGCGTTAGATGAAGGAGATACAATTGAGGAAACTGTCGCCCAGATTACGTGGGGTGACTGGTTCTTTGCGTTTTACCGAACAGATGAGACATACATTGCTGTGAAGCATCGCTGTTGCGAAAATCGCCTGTACATCAGTGATAAACCTGACTACTTAGTGACTCTACCGCCCACAAAGTTCGGGGAAGATTATCAATTAGGTGCTAGATTCACCCCACAGCAAGCTTTCGTAATTGATCACCCACTTGTCTACAGAGAAGACTGTGGATCCTCCTACTTGCGGTTGCTCGACTTCGAAGCTGGAATCACTGTTCACGTGTGCGAAATTCCTGACTTTAATTATGCCATGACTGCCGATCTGTGGCTAGATGGACCTATTCTTTATATCTTGCCTGCTATTGATGGCGAAGAACTCACGATGTTGGACACCCTCGAGGGTTGGGAAGGTAAACTGAGACTGGAATCGGAAGAGAACAATATCTCATTTTATGATGAGTGCAGTGTTCGGGGGTTTGCTTACCGCGGCAATCGAGTCATTGATATCAATAAACACGTCATTCATGAGGTCTCTTACAATGGCGAGTGTCTTACGGCTGGACTGATCAATGGTGAGGTTCATTGGTGGCTCTTCCCCAAGGCTGAGGAGCTTCTAAAAGAGCATCGCCACCTCCCTGTCGAAAATGGGATTTCCATATTATGAAATGACCTTTGCAACTAGCTTTCTCGAGGAAGTTCTCACTTGCAATCTACAGTATACTGTACCGACACTGTAGCATGTTTTCAGTTGCACGAAATAAATATGTAAATTAAAAAAGAGCTATAATCAAGGGGACGGCGGCAACCATGAATTGCGCCCCGAGGCTAGTGGCAGCGTTGGCTTGGGCAGGGATTTGAGTCTGATCCACCGCCTGGGCAGGAATTTCAGTCTGATTCACCGCCTGGGTAGGGGCAGTCTCGCTCTGCCGCACTTTACAAGTGGTTACAGTGACTGTGGCGGCCGGCCGCTTGGCGCATGTTGTGACAGTGACAGTGACCTCCGCACCTTCGGTCCCGGGAAGCTGTTGAGAATCTCGCTTCTGAATGATCACACCCCTGGGAGGATTCTCATGAGTATGTACCAATGGTTTAGTAGCTCTCAGTGCCTTCATGTCAATAGAGCGCTCTCCCCGGTGGTGAGGGGCTGATGCTCCTGCGGGCACTCCATTGCCAACATCAGCTGCAATTGCCTCCGAGTTCACAGCAGCAGCCGAGATGAACAAAAAAGCTAGGGTGGTTGAAGAAAAGTGCATTGTAAAAGAGCGTAAAAGGTCGGATGTGTATATTTCAGCCCATCTGGTTGTGCTCTTTTATATATACATAAATTCCAGATAGATCTACTGGTTCTGCAACGTTCTTGGCGTTCAGTAGCTCCACAATTATGAACTCTATCTCAGATCACTGATGATATATTAAACTCAATCTTGAACGTAATCCATGTCTCAAGATACTCGACAAGCATGTCCACATCATGAAACTAACACTAGATCATCCAAAAGCACCAATTGTATCTAACAGAATAACAGGCTATCTCCAAATGATTCAACTAGAAATACATCCACACGAGCAGTGCTGGGTCGTGTCCGTGAGGGCTGGCTTGTTTTTCCCTAAATCACCTTAAAATGACACTAATGCAACTACCGGTAGGGTTAGCCCAGCCATCCTAATAATCGTTATACTGAGAACAGAAAGATAGATGACCACGGTAAAAAGGCGCTAATGGATGAGCTCTATCATCGTCACATCTTTATAACAATTAACAAAGATATTCCTCTCTGCTCTCCACTGTGCTGTCCACAACCTTTGAAGAAACTTGCGTCATTGTGGCTACTTGTCATGCCACTCATTCTGCTAACCCTTTTTCTCTTGACTCCCTGATCACCGCAGTGGGACACTAGTGCCCAGGTGACTCATTTCTGCTGGTCGCCCTTGTATTCATCATTCGCGCCACTACACAATTCTATCTTCACCTCTAGGGTTTTTTCACCTCAAGTTTTCCCGATAATCGGGTGGAGACGTTCTGCAACATAGCATTGAACACGTCTTACCTTACAGTGAGACACTTGGTAGTTTTCTCATATTCTATAAAGTTTAATGTATTATGTGATTATAAAAAAGTGTATGTACTGTAGTGTACAATAACCGAGATTACCAGTACAGTACTGTATTGGGGCATGTTTCCAGTTTCTCTTGGGTGACCCATCCAAGTAGAAGTACAGGCTTACAAAGAAGTTCTTTTGCGAGGCATCTTTTTTTACTGGTCATTATTGCTGGCTCTATTTCAGGCCAATTTGGGATGTATTCTTAGTGTTATGGAGGCAGGGTTTCTAGTTTGGGACCATATTGTCTGTGTAACTCGTCTGCACAACCACAATTACTGTACACCTAACTACAGTCTTGGAAACTGGGGTAAACATACGTACTTAACATGAAACTTAAAGCCATTTAGAGTCCTATTCACATTCGTCACTCACAACCAGCAGCTGGTTCATCCACTCGTGCGGTGATGTTAAGTGTCCATAATCGTAGAATGGTATCAAACTAACACTGACTAATGATACCTTGCTGTCCTTTTCTGCTACTTTCAGTACTACTTCCTTCGTGAACAAAGTTGCTGTGAGTTCCAACTGTTGATGTTTACCATCATCCTACCGGAACTGAATCACATGAGATATTTCTCTAAAATGTTTGCCAAGGTCATGCCAGGCTCTGTGTCATTTCGGTAGCGGGTTCTGTCACAAAAATTAGTACCGGGAGCGGTATTTCCAGTAAGATAAGCGCGTATTACCGGTACTGTACGGTACGCCGGGTGATATCATCGCATAGAAGAGGCCAACGATCATAAAGGTTAGGCACACAAGCATGTTACCGATGATTACTGTCGCGAATTAGGTATAGGTAAGTCAGTTTATCAGATTACATCTCAAGTTATCCTTCCAAAAGTTCCACTTTCTCGAACCATTCTCTAGCAGCCCTGATATTTGTCACAATGACAGAGCCATCATCATCGCAGAAGTTTCCTTCATGGGCTTCCCTGGGAGGCATCACAACCATTATGAATGTGTTGCCTGTGAGGTTGTCAATGTAAGCTGAACAATTGTGACCATGCAGTGTGAGCCGTTTCAGTTGCGATTTCATCTTAGAGCAGCTCTGCTTATAGGTCTTGATGATATTTGATATCTTTTCAAATCGTTTGGGGTCAAGATTCTCATCGCCTTCCGCAGTTGCTGATGCATGAGAGATTACCAAGAATGTGGTTTTCTCAAACAGCACGGCTTCTTGGGCCTCAGAGATTTCTGCAAACGACTTCAGATGGTTTTGAATTGCAGACATGTTGGGTATCAGTGAACAGACAATGCTGGACCACGCCTTGTACAGGGACTCGTCCCAGATAGAAGTCTGGAAGCCCCTGATAGTGAACCCAAAGGGAACAGCATGTTCCTCCAGTGTTTTCATCATAGTGTTGAAGATCTCATCTCGCTTGTTCAGTTGCATGAGATCCATTTTGTGCAATAGTACAAACACCTTGGCATCTGGGCTGAACTCTCGCAAGTTCTTTATGCATTTTTGAAAGATGTCGATATCTTTGGCAAGCTTCTTCGAGCCCACGTCAAAAACATGAATCAGGACCTCAACCATGCGGAAGATGTGATCTTTCTGTGTGGAAAAATAGTTGTCGATAAAAACATCCTGTCCTCCGCAGTCCCACAAGTTGAGAGTCATGTGGCCAAGAAATCGCAAATGTGAATGCTCAACGTCAATCGTGGCACCTAGTCGCCGTGTATCGAAAGCTGAATAGTTGCTAAAAATGATTGATCGCATTGAAGACTTTCCAGAGCCAGAGCGGCCCATCAAGAGCAGCTTTTTTCGTGAGCTTCCTGCCATTGGTTCGCTTTTTATGGAGTTGGTTGAAAGGAGTCGTGCTGGAGAAATCGTAGATTGCCCACATGCATATTAACACCATATTAAGGTTAAGAGCTGGGGGAACATTGTGGGGCGACTGACGAGATGTTGTCTTCAACGATTATGAATGAACTGCAATTCTGACTCAATTTTGGCATATATTACACTCACAGATCCTAGTCGAGTATGTACTACTATACTGGTACTGTACGGTTCCTTCAATGTACTCCCAGATAAGATTGTGTTTGAAATATCATGAACCGAGGACTAATTATACGGTAAGTAAGCACTGTAATTTCACTACAATTGGTCTTGTTGATTCACGGTTTTAGTGAAGCATTTAAATGATTGGTTAGTAATGTACTTGAACCATGCATACGGGCGTGCAAGCCTCGAAATTTTGTTTGTGAATTTAAGCCCATGAGTGAGTTAGCATAAAATATTTGTACGGTGCTGCCAATCTGATTGTATTCACAGTACGGACGTGTACTGTGGCAATATCTACAACATTACCGGTTATTAGTATTGTGTGATCATATTGTACAAATATGTACAAGTACATAATTACGGAGTACCCGGTACAGTACAGTTCATACTGTACATTCATCATACCAGCGATCAGAACCAGGTGTGAGACTGTTGTTGGAATTCCCTAACCCTGACTTCCGTGTTCGCATTTGCTTTGCAACACCAGAGCTGCTGTGCTCGTACTCTTGGTGTGTACTTATACCGCCGATAGTGTACATACTAGTACATACTGTAGCTACGGATACTCGTATTATCTTAAAATAACTGTTACTCTTGGCATTCATGACAAAACCTCACAACGTGGGAATCCCGCAATAATACTCTATAAAGTTAATTTACAGTCTTACGTAATTATAAAAAAACAATTAAAAAAACGGGAAGCGTGTCAAATGTAAGCTACAGCTGAGGTTGCATTCTATTCTGAACTAATTTGGGATACTCTTCTTCCCAGAAAAGTCCCCACCCTCTGTACTTGTACTCGTACCAGAGTGCACATGGTCATGTAAGCTCGTTGTGGTCGGTTACATCGTGTTGGGTCGTTTTAAGGTTGGCGGTGTTCGGTACAAGTACCGTAGTTTATGGTGTAGCTGTACGATACTCGAGTATGTCACGTGATATTTGATAAAATCGAAGGTCTTTGTTCTAACACTCGCGTATATTCCAATCCTTTCGCCATTAAATTGCAGTAATGAGCTGAAATAGCAGGAGTGGTCTTCCGAAGTTTAATCATGGATGTCACCACGTACCAGACCTTTCACAAATTCGCTACGCTAACACTATATTTGGCGCTTGTAAGGGAAACACTCTCATTCATTATGTCGTCATGTTTATATTGGATATAATTCTGTCGCCACTCCTACAGATTCTGCTCGTTTTGATGTACAAGAACCGGTACTTCTACATTCCCATGAAGCTGTCCAGAAGATTTTGTCTGGAGTTTAAGGTTCAGGGACACAAACTCGCTTGTTCACCAACCTCGACCCTTCACTTTCAGCCGCCATGGGAAAACTCACTGAACTGATATTGCACCCCAGCGAACTGTCAGCAGCTATTCATTACAAGCTGTGGCGCCAGCCCTTGCACCCTCGAGATTTATCAAAAGAGTCTGCTGAGCTGCGACGGTGCTACGAGCTCCTGGATGTCTGTTCGCGATCCTTTGCTGCTGTCATTCGGGAACTTCACCCGGAAGTGCGAGACGCTGTGATGTTGTTCTATCTCATCTTGCGGGCCCTCGACACGATTGAAGATGATATGACCTTGTCGCGTGACGTCAAGATTCCCATTCTTCGAGACTTCACAAAGTGCATGAAGACACCCGGATGGAAGTTTACGGATTCGGATCCTAACGAGCGAGATCGTGTTGTACTCCAAGAATTTCCGGTGGTCATGACTGAGTTCAACAAGCTGAAGCCCAAGTATCAGGAGGTGATTTACGACATCACCGACCGAATGGGTAACGGAATGGCGGACTATGTCATTGATGATGACTTCAATAACAACGGTGTGGATACCATCGCTGCCTACGATCTCTACTGTCATCACGTGGCTGGTATCGTGGGTGAGGGTCTCACACGGATCACCATTCTTGCCGACTTTGGAACTGACGTGCTGCATGAGAACCCCCGACTTCAAGAGTCCATGGGCCTGTTCTTGCAGAAGGTCAACATCATTCGGGATTACAGAGAGGATATTGACGTGAACCGTGCATTCTGGCCTCGAGAAATCTGGCACAAATACGCCGAAGAAATGCGAGATTTCAAGGATCCCAAATACTCTAAGAAGGCCTTGCATTGCACCTCTGACCTTGTCGCAAATGCTCTTGAACACGCGACAGACTGCCTCGACTACCTCGATAATGTCACTGATCCCTCCACCTTCACGTTCTGTGCCATCCCTCAGGTTATGGCCATTGCCACCCTCGATCTGGTTTACCGAAATCCTGATGTGTTCCAGAAGAACATCAAGCTGCGAAAGGGAACCACTGTCAGCCTAATCCTTGAAGCTAGTAACATTTCTGGCGTCTGTGACATTTTCACTCGATACGCTCGAAAAGTGTACAAGAAGTCTGACCCCAACGACCCTAGCTACTTCCGGGTGTCTGTTCTGTGCGGAAAAATTGAACAGCACGCGGCTTTGATCAAGAGACAGCGAGGACCCCCCGCAAAGACAATTGCGCAGCTGGAGGGTGAGCGAAAGGAAATGGCACTCTCGCTGATTGTCTGTTTGGCGGTTATTTTCTCAATGTCTGGACTCATGGCTTACATCGCGTATGTGTCTGGCTTCAGGTGGTCCCCTCGAGAGATTTTCGACTCCAAAATGTTCCCTCTCAGAGACTAGTATAGCTGTGGCTCTCTGCTCTTCGCGCTATTAATTTTGCCACAGTCACTCGACCCGGTACTTGTAGCAACGATCCTATAATAAACAGTATTTAGTAATGAATGACGTTTTTGAAATCGACCATTAATACTGTAATGCCTCAGATATATCCTTCACACCTTGCGAGTATATGGAATTGCAGAATTTACTCGTACCATACGAGATGTACAAGTACCAGTACTTGTACGAGTACCGGTACGAGTACTAGATATCGTACCCAGGACGAACATTACTGGATGTGTTGTATCGAGTCTTCGGTTCACATCTACAAGTACTTGTACCACCTACGGATCAATATTCGACAGCAGGCCTGCCAGGTCAATCGAACGGTGCTCCATTCTGCAATTTTCCACTTCTCTGAGAAGCTCATATTACAATGTGCCCCGAGTCCACGGGGTCTGGTGTCATAGCCGCCAGTCTTCAGGCACCGGAACTAAAAATCCAGTAGCATTCGCCCGGTTTTAGAATTTTGGCGCTTTGAGCGCGTGAAAATGATCGCCAGATGGAAACTAGGATGCACAAAGATGCCACGCTGTATCAACGTTAGTACAAGGGTAGAGAATGTATGGCACTTCGACGGATGTGAAGGGTTATTCCCAATGCAACTCAAAAGTGCTTTTTTTTTATTCTTTTAAGATGCATTACTGAACGCCAAGGAGTGCCAGGAAGTACACAAAGTTTGGAAAGGTGGAGGAGCAGGTACGTATGTACCTGATCAGAGGGTGGGCATGCCGACTATGGCACCTCTCAAGCCACTCGTGAATACAATAGCGTCACACAACACAGGTATGTACACAAAAACATGCGTCTCTCACACAACGTGATGTCATGGAATTGACGTAGAGAAGAACCGATAGATCTGACTTCGACGAAGTCTTGAATGTGCAAATATTTGGTAGCATCGTGCACTGTAGCAACTTCCGTTAATCAATATTTTACCACTTCCGTCATTCTCGTCACGTGAGACTAAAATCGATTTGTCTGTCCCCCCAACTCAATTTTAGTTAGGGAGTGAGTCCAGCATGCAGAAGCTAAACTTAATTGGTGTCCCAACATAGTTACAAGTACATGCACTATCTTGTAGAACCTGTGTCACTTGCACGATAGTTGTCAATTGGCCTCCAACCTGTCTACATTCTCCACGTCCTCAGCGCTAATCACAAGCTGTGATTCTCATACCCTGTTTGGCTTAGATACGGCATCGACGACACAGCCATGATTGACTTAGGCCTTTCCAGAATCTCACGGCTACTCAAGCTACTCGGGAATCCCCAAAACAGATTCAAGGCGGTTCATGTGGCGGGAACTAATGGCAAAGGCTCGATTTGTGCTTATATCTCCTCGGTTCTAACTGTTTCACATATCAAAACTGGCCGTTTTACATCGCCCCATCTTGCTTATGTTTGGGATTGTATCACGATAGACGGCAAGGCAGTGGAGAAGAGCGACTTTTTGACGGCACAAGCTAAAATTTGCGAGGTTGCGAAAAACGGAAAACTCGAGCCGACTGAGTTCGAAATGCTTACAGCAACAGCATTTGAACTATTCAAGGAGCATAGCGTGGAAATTGCTGTGGTGGAAGTTGGCCTGGGAGGAAGACTTGATGCCACAAACGTTCTCTGTCCTGAAAATGTGCTAGTGTCTGTGATCTCTCGCGTAGGCATGGACCATGAGGGCTTTTTGGGAGAAAATCTTAGGGCAATCGCTAAAGAGAAGGCTGGCATTGCTAAAATTGGAGTGCCTCTTATTCTCGACGGATACAATGACCCTGAAGCTAAGATGGGAGTGCGAGATGTAGCGGAGTACGTGACTGAGGTCACTGAGAGTGGACAAGACTCGTACACATCAGACTTCGGACTTCTCGAGCCCACCTTGAGTCCACTGAAAGGTAGATATCAGGCCGAAAACCTTGCAGCAGCGGTGGATGCTCTCGAAATTGTGGCACAATCATATCCACAAGTTCAGCGCGATACTGTGGTAGCCGGAATAAGTTCAACGGTGTGGCCAGGGCGACTGGAGGTTTGTAATTACAAAGGGAAGGAAGTGCTGTTGGACGGAGCCCATAACCCTCAGGCTGCCAAGTTGCTTGGGGAGTACATCAACAGTTTTGTTAGGGGTGTGGGAACCTCTAAAAAGCAAGTCACATTCATTTTGGGATTTTCTAAAGGAAAGAATGTGGGTGAGATTGTTAAGGAATTCATTGAACCCGGCGACAGGGTCGTTACAACAGGATTTTCAGCTGTGGAAGGTATGCCGTGGGTCAAGTCGGAGACTCACGAAAATATCCTGAACGGTTTGCAAGACATTGAACCAGACATGGATGTGGTTGATGCGGGTGGTATTCAGGTGGCATTGGAGAAAGCAGTTGAGCAAGACTCCCCTGTTGTGGTTTGCGGCAGCCTGTACTTAGTGGCCGACTACGTGCGGTTGGAAGGAAGATAGAGCATATACGAAAACTGGGCATCTAGCATATGAGCAGGACATCACAACTGAAATCACTTTAATCTTCGGATCCTACAAGGACCTTTGCAATTGTTGTAGTACTTACACCGGGTCCTGATTGAAGAACTCTACATGAATCAATTCGATCTGGTGGTAACTAAATAGTGGTAATATCACATGAGATGTGTATAATGACAAGTAAATGTTTTGTGACTGTAAAAGAACTGATTGCATGGGGCTGGGTGTAGCAGGCGTGACTCCGATTTGCTGATCGGAATACTCGTACTTGTACCGGTACTGAACTGATTATCTGCCATACTGCACCTGTACAGTACTGTACAAGTACTGCGGTTGTTAGCAGCCCTGTGTTCACAGTACGTTAGAGCCCACAAATACATACACAATATGAGTACTGTACCGGTACATAGACACCGGTGTCAGCTTTCGACTCGTGTTTTCGCAAACTCTGATAAGGGGGTATCGATACCGGTGTTGTGATGACCGGTGGGGATTCAAAACAGTATTTCGAGTCATTTTTATTGCACATTCTATATCGTTCTTCATTTTGAAGTATTGTGCAACAGATTACCGGTATTCTCAATCCGTAAGAGCTGGATATTTTACAACCGTCCCGTCTCTCTTATCACTCTTCCCCCACAAATCTTAATCTTATGACTACATACAAATAGAAACGAACATGGGAGTCACCCGCAATTATCTACAAGTACATCAACCGCAATGCTCAGCCAACAGCAAATTCAACAGTTCGAAAATGACGGATGTATCGTTATTCCTAACGAACTCTCCCCCGAAGACGTGACAGCCCTACTTCAAGAAAGTCAAAAGTTGTTGTCGGAGTTCTCACTCGAAGGTCACCCCATGACGAAGTTTTCAACTGGAGACAGCCTCGGCTCTGGAGATGCCAAGCACGTTGGAGATGCTTACTTTCTAGAGAGCTCAGACAAGATTCGGTTTTTCTTCGAGGAGGGTGCTGTCAAAAACGGCAAACTCACTGTGCCTAAGGAGAAGGCTGTCAATAAAATCGGCCACGCTCTACATGACTTGAATCCCGAGTTCAACAAGATAAGTGTCACTGCAAGAAACAAGAGTATAGCATCATCTCTTGGTCTTAAGGATCCAAAAATCCTCCAATCTATGTTGATCTTTAAGCAGCCCGAAATTGGAGGTAAGGTTCCCAGTCACCAGGACGGCACGTTCCTTTACACTAAGCCCCAGAGCGCTATCGGCTTTTGGTATGCTTTGGAGGACTGTGATTCTCACAATGGTACCTTGGCGTTCGTTCCCGGGTCCCACAAGACGCATCCCGTCTCGAAGAGATTTGTGAGAGACGGTGCCGGAGGTACCACTTTTGAGGCTGTGGAAGGAATTGATCCTAAAGCCGAACCTTCGGAAGAGGAGTTTAGAGTACTTGACATCCCAGCTGGATCTCTTGTTCTTATTCATAACTCTGTCCTACACAAGTCAGAGGCTAACGTCAGTCAAAAGAGCCGGTTTGCTTACACGTTTCATGCTATCGATGGCGACTGTGAGTACGATCAGCGAAACTGGCTCCAGGTGCCCACTACTGGGGGTGACAACTTCACGCGTCTCTAGCTGCGCTTTACGAAGCTCTGTTGACAATGACGGCCACCTGTGTCTTCTAAAAGTTAGGTACACTAACCGCAATTTCATATCATGGATTTCATATCATAGTACATACACTTGTACAGTAATAATTTGTGCACAAGTTATTTGGGGCCATTGTGTGAGACATGCACAATTCTGATGCTGTACGTACAAGTACTTCGTACAAACACAGCCGATTGTAAAGTACAGATGTGACGATGGCATGTGAACCCCTAAATGACAATTTAGTGTCTATTTGTATTACCTACGGTACAGGAAGCTTCCAATATCTACAGGAACCGTGATGGCAGATATGATGGATTTGGAGGCCTCAAATGGCCACAACCCAACAGCTACTATATTGAGGAGCAAATTCGTATTGTTTAGTAATCTTGGCTAAGGTAGGTTGTTCCGTAGTAAGTCGTGACTGTAATTACAATGTGTGTTTTTCATTCATAATTAAGGAGACAACAGCGTCAGCCAATTTGAATTTCGAATGCGAATGGGCATTTCTTATGTACATCAATATTTATCGTAATTGCCAATCTTCTCCATCGCCTGGGAACCACCCTTGGCAAGCTCAGGGTCCTCAAGGACACCCGCGATACACTCCCAAGGATCCCGCGATCCACCCCATTGCAGCACCTCGTTCTTCATCTTGGATCCTGCGTCGCGAGACAAAGGATCTTTAGCGAACAGCTTCCTCCAGACAATGTCAGCCATTTGACGGTCAAGCAAATAGCAATAATACGATGCACCATAACCGAATAAATGGCCAAACGATCCATGCCATGATGATGGTGAAGGAGGGTACAACGGCCTGTCCTTCTCAAGATTGTCATATAGCTCCTGAGAATTGAAATGGCCGTGTTGAATGTTCCTTGAGATGTCGCCATGCAGTACTTGGTCCAGCATCGCCATCTTGATTTGGGTGTATTGCTCAACATCTTTGAAATAAGATTGCTCGTTCAGGTGACGCTCAAGCTGCTGGTAAGGTAGAGGAGTATCTGAGGAATAATGTCGAGCGAAAAGCGCAAGTGAATCAGGATTGGATGCGAAGTTCTCCATAAATACAGAAGGAAGCTCGACGAAATCAGTGGCGCACCGTGTTCCGCAGACATTGTGGAGAGAGGTTCGACCTAGCATCGAGTGAATTGCGTGACCCATTTCATGAAATAAAGTCTCTACTTCCTGGTAGGAAAGAAGAGAAGGGTACAAGTCATGGGGAGTGGTAAAGTCACAAATGAGCGCAATGGTGGGAATTTGGAACACCTTACCGCTGAGAGTTAACGTGGGAACCTTAGATATGGGGCTATCATTCATGTGAGCCAGCTCATCAGGGTATATTTCCCGGGAACATCGAACAGTGAAGTGCGCAGGGTTGGGTGACTTTCCTTCGCGCTGAAACAAATCGGCGTACATAATTCCAATTAGACCCTCGGTTTCAGAGACAACGTCGAGCCGACGAACGTCATGGTGCCAAGTCTCGCCAGTTTTGGTTTCTGTAGGTACAAATCTGATTCCATAAATTTTGTCGAAGATGCGACTGAGGCCCTGGACCACGGTTCCCACCGAAAAGTACTCGCTCAGCATGTGAGCTGTCTTTGTCTTGTTTCTCTTTTGGTAGAGCAGTTGTGAGGCATAGTAGGACTTGTCCCATGCCTGTAGAATGCTTCCAGGATTACCAGTCGCCTGTTTCTTTATCTGTTCTAGCACAGAAAGCTCCCTCTTGGCACCAGGGAGAGTTTTGTCTAGCAGTCCATTAAGAAACCGCATTACATTTTCGGGGTTGCCAGCCATTTTATCAGAGAGTAAGTAATCAGCATATGAATCCTTTCCCATGAGGTTGGCAAGCTCCAGGCGACTTACAAGCAAGTCTTCAAGGGATTCGATAGACTGGGTAGAGGATTCTCTCATCTTGGACCACAAAAGTTTTCGAGACTTCTCACTTTTCATCCCTCTCAAAGCCAACTGCCCAGGAACACCACCTGTTGGAACGTAAACGGAGTTGCCCTGGGACAACTGCTTGGCAAGTTGCGGATCCAGACCTTGGGCCTCGCCTTGGGAGAGTGTGATGTAATCCTCCTTGGGATGGTTGGAAGAAATAAAGTCCCGTCCAAGCAATGAAATTTTGGTAGTTAGAGACACAAAGTTCTCCCGCCCAGTGTCGTCTAGAGTAACTCCACTTTTTTTGAAGTCCTCCAGAAGCAGTCTTCCCACTACCTTCTCCTCGTGAGTGAGCTGCTTGACAATTTCAGAATCCTTGAAGACCATGTCGAGCACGGTGTAAAGCTCCACAGAGGTATTCAGAACGTTCATATACTCGTACATCTGCTCATGAGCCTCTTGGGCTGCCTGTACAAAATGCTGTTCGGGATGAGCTGCGCGAATGAACTCGGCAAGATCGATGACTTGGCACAAAACATCAGAAAGTCTGTCAAATGTAGTGATAGCATTACGCAGTTTGTCCCTCTGGGTGAGTGCTCCCAGCAACTGTTGGATAAGTTCCCCAGCTTCTTCAATTGAAGCAGCTGTGTACTTCTGGAATCCAGCAGGCGTCTTTAGGAAGTCGTTCATGAATAGGCCGGTTTCGTAGTCCGACTCATTTGTCAGATAGTTGATGAAGCCCGTAATGCTTCGAGACTGCTTGGGCTTTGCCACTGACTTCTGCGAGAAGTCTTGCCACACATCCCCGTTATCAAAAACAGCCCGAATCAGCGAATCTTGAGACTCTTTGATTTTCGGCTCTAATCCGGTATAGAGCGCAGGGGACGAGCTGGCATTAACCGAGGATACCGAGGATACCGGCACAGCCTTTTGCAGGTTTCGCGACAGAGTCGTGAATCGTCTCATGATGGCCTTCTGATGCACTGAAAGGGGAATGCGAGTGTTAGGTATGGTACTGGTAATGCCAGTTGGTTTTTTAGCTTTAGTATGTACGAGTAGTAAAGGCGCAGTACAACCAAGTACAATTGGTAACAATACCGCAAGGTAAATTCGCCTGCAATATCAGATATGACTGAAATTTGATAACGACAACTAAAAGTACCAGTACATGAACAATGATGACTGGGTACCTAAGCAGAGAAAAAAAGAAATGTGCATTACGTAAAACTCCTTAGCATCAGCAACAGTTCATGTCCCAAGCCGCCTTGTTGCTTGGGGGTATCAAAGCTTTTGGGAAGCTAATATTGCAGAAGCGTCTTTCCAGTTACCTTATTAGATCTACAAGTACACTGGATTGCTCACTACAAATAATAGCAAAAAATACAAAAAAAAAAATCCCGTAAAGACAAGTAGAAATTGAAAAATATCAATGAAAACATTCTGACAAAAACAATATGACTCAAAGAAAAAATGCACATACTGTATATCTGAATCCGGCGCAGGAAAAGCTTACTGAATAAACAGCAAAGCAAAGACAACAAAAAATAAGCTGTGTAGAAAATAACAAATAGTACGTATGTATAGTTTAATAAATCACTTACAACCCCCTTGAGGGATAACCAAGTTCCGGTAGCTTGTGGTAACGAGGACTGTGTCCTCAGTTGTTCGCCAGAAGAGGTCGAGTAAATTGGCGGCTACAACTAGCTACCTAGCGGACATCTGGATGCTGTAGTATGTGATTATTAAAAAAACCACAGTACATCACGTATGGGTGATTATGTAATCGGTCGACCGGATATTACTGTCAACAGAATGCGTCATAAAAAATACATAAATCTGACTGAAAAAATATAATCACATAATAAGTAAATGTGTTGACTCTATGACAACAATGACAGTACGGAGAGTATGACCACAATGTCAGACTAGCCTTGAAAAAAAATCTGACCGAAAAACAAATCTCACTTCTACAGTATGTACAGTATGTAGACAAAAAAAAAAAATAGAAAAACAAATTCAACTGAAAACAAAAAAAAATTGATAAGAAAAAATTCCTTCACTGAACATAAAAAAAAAAAAAAAAAAAAAAAAAGTCACAACAACACTTCCAACAAAAAAAAAATATGGACTGGAAACGAAAAAAACAAAAAAACCACAAGACAAACTAATTAATCCGTCTGAACACAAACGAAAAATAAATCAAAAATTAAAAAGATAAGGGCAAATAAGATAATTATGGCTAATTATATTGATTCAAATAGAAACGGACAAGTTAAAATATCTCTGACTCATTAAGCGCCCTTACACTTCGACGGTTTCATTCGGAGACATAATAACGGCAAATTTTAGCATATTAACTACATTTTTTGAATCATTATCCATCACATACAAGTAGCAAATTCCATGCCATTGAAATTATTATCATATTCACACAAATTTCATGAATGAGTGACAGTATCTACAAAAATAGCAACATTTATGCCATTGGCAGCACTCTACCACATTGACAGTAAGAATATCATAATTTTTAGTCTAACAAGTACTACAGTACAAGTATCGTTGGAATCTTTGGGTAAATCGTGGATTTTGAAAGAAGAACCTGATTCGAAACACTTCGAAGTATCGATGAACCCTGATTTAAACAACACATTGTTGAAGTATTTTACATGTTCACATTTACAAAAACTTTCAATTGATCTTCTCTACTTGTACTACATTTTACCGTTAACGGTAAGTTATTCTGCTGCATGCTGGGTAAATTAGTTATAATGCATCTTAAAAATAAAAAAACGTCAGTATACAAAATATATATTCTTTGTGCATAAAACAGGACAGCCTTGGGGTAACAAAACACCTTTACAAGAAATGTCATAAGGAACAACAAAATGATTAACCATGACTGGGTACACATTGTAATGCTATCACTTTTACCCTTGCGAAAATGTTACCTCAATAGGCACTAAAACTGTCAATAACGGTGAAAAACCCTGGAAAACGCAAGATTATCTCCCAATACACACGCTGTTCAGTTTTTTGGATAGACTGAAATTTTATCACCAGTTCTGTGGATACTGTGGATCTAATAATTAATGAATCGATAACTATCCATCACTAATAATACTGATCTACTTCATCCGAAAGATTTTTACCGTATTCACCTTTTTACGCTATGATCATTGCGAAAATCGCCATTCAGAACACTAAATTGTGTTTTCTTGAGGTTGGATATTACCTCATTTGGATAATTATTGTCAATCAAGGAACGCATGTTCCAGAAAATAAGCACAAAAATAGCATGTTTGGACATAAATTGGAGAAGATGATACCTATTATTTGTAAGTTGGTAACGTTAACAAGTTGTTCAGGTATATATATGACTATGACTCTCCGTTCACTAATGAAGTAGAATATTTTTATGTATCTCGTAACATTTCTACACTTGTACAATGAAGCAAATTGTTTACTTGGATGACATTTATTTTGTGAGGTTGTATAATCATAAATAAATACAATTCACATGCTGATGGAGGCGTTAATTCATCTGTACAAGTTACCAATATTTGCGACTATAAGCCTCGGTTTTCTGTTATTAAGAAATGCAAATGATACCTTTGTGATTAATTAGTAAGATGTGTACATGAGATACTTGTACTTGTACCTGTTATATATACAATGTAGTGAACATTGGAATCAAAGAATTAAAGTAGTGGTTTCGTATCATATTCTTTCATCTCTTGCATAATTACATTGTACTAACATATGGACGGTAAAAAAATCCACAGTGCTCTTCTGTGAGATATAAAAAAAAAATTCAATTCCAGCAGAATCTCAGAAATTAAATGCTTGTAATTAATTGCATTATATTTGGACTGTTTCGACGCTTTTCTTCTTCGAGACTGAAAATCCGATGATGTGTAGCAAAATTGATATTTCCGACTGTTTTTTATTTTTTCGGGGGGTTTTGGGATTTTTTCTTATATTTCTTCCTTCTTTTTTTTGCTTTTTTCTTTGGATTTTTTTCTTGGATTTTTTTCTTGATCTTGGATGTTTTCAAATATGTTTTTGGAACTTTTTGGGAATGGAATTTTTTTGGGGTTTTCTTGGAAATATTTTCTTGGGTTTCCTTGATTTTCCAACAATTAAATAAATGGTGGGAAAAAAAAACCACGAACACTTTTCATATCAACAAATGAAAAAAAAAAAAAAAAGTACAGTAGGAAGTTGTGCTGGCACTTTATGATACAAGTACAGCATTCAGACTAAAAGAAAGTAGTACGGTACAAGTACTCGTACTGTACTTGTACAACACTTGCTACTCGCTGTGCTCTCTTCTTTTTTATCACCACATGTGAAGTCATGAACTCTACTTGTACTGTGCAGGGAGTGTGCATGCTAAATAGGGAAAGCATATGAAACAACATGTCAATAACAGGGACTTCAAGTCCGCATCGCACCAACTACCAGTACAAGTACTGTACGTGCACGAGACTCGCGCTCGTGGCTCTGCCACATGGGACACACTCGCCTGTACTCGGACCGTACGAAGTACAACACGGTCGTACACAATTACAGTAATTACATATTGTATGCAACCTCAAATCTGCCCCATCCCTAATACAAAAGGTGACCAGTATAACAGCCAGAGCACGAGAACCCGTAACCTCCACACCCATCTCACAGGTCGTCTTTGTGGCGCACACCATCTAAAACATGCGTCGACGAAGCTCTGAGTAGTCAACAGCCACGGTGACACCCCTGGCACGAAAAAAATCAAGTACACATGTGGTCACCGAGACATTCGCATCTGTACACTTCCTCTACCTACACTTTCGGAGGTCACCGATAATACTGGAAAAAGGGCTCCCAATGAGACCGAGAGTCACCGAACGACACCCTGACACACACATGGCTTGTACCTTGAGCTATGAACCTGGAGCAGCCTAGAATTCCCAGGGTCCCAGCTCCGAACGCGCTCTACCGGTCACGTCAACCAACAGAGCTCACCAGAAGGGCTCAGACGAAGGGGACGAATGCACGTCATGCCATTCGGCTGTAGTGCTATAAACCTGTCGGCACACCAGTTCCTTCGCGCATCGCAGACTACATCCGAGTGTGTCGTGCCCGAAGCATCACTCGAATGCACCACTATCTGTACCCGAACAGCTCAGCATCTCGTACGAGTACGGTACACGCCTGTGCCGGTGCAAGTCTATCCTCGTACGGATACCGGAATATGCTGTACCCATCTTCACAACTGTACCCACCAGTACTGTACCAGAAGTGTCACGAATGAGTTGTATATGTGAAGTGTCATGGTACCAGGTAATAAGTGTACCAGGTATGTACGGACGTACTTGTACATACTCGGAGTACCCGTACTTCGTACATACATACCGGTATTCACATCTGTGTTGTTTCGGAGTTCATACGAGTAAGGTGTGTACATTTTTTTTTTTTATAATCACATAATACATTAAACTTTATAGAATATGAGAAAACTACCAAGTGTCTCACTGTAAGGTAAGACGTGTTCAATGCTATGTTGCAGAACGTCTCCACCCGATTATCGGGAAAACTTGTACATACTGTAACTACTGTACTTGTACGAGTACAAGTATGAGTATGGACTGTAACTCAGTATCTCATGGGCCAAACCACACTTACCAGAGGCTACTGTAAATACTTCCAGAATCGGATCTACGCCACATGTTAACCAAACAATAATTCATTACTAATGTCAATCCTTACAGCCGGATAAAAAAAACTGGGGGGATTTTGTTAACGAGCTCATTCGCAAATGAAACGGGAAAAGGTCTTCGATTTAGTGTTAAATCTCCGTTAAAAACCGCTTATTTGGATCGAGCTCGGACCTTGCGGCGCTTTCGCTTGAGTCGTCTGACTCTCTTCTTTCTCCACTTAGCTCTCATTCTGGGGTTAGTGGTGTTCGGGAATCTAGAAATCGCCTGGACGATTGACGATTGACGATTGATCCTGACCGCTGAATAGACAGTCTCCAGTAGTGATCTAACCGCCGACAGCCCCGGTTGTATCCATGGGGCTAGATTGTTTATACTCACTTGAAAGATCAAGACAAGAACCTGATGAATGTGAGGAAAAAAAGACAAGAAAGGGGAAAGTTTGACCATTTTTAAACTGTCAGAATCCCAGGCCGGGTAACCGACGTTTTAAGTTCTGAAAATTTCGATTCCAAAAATTGAGTGGGTGTAGTTTCCAGACCTACGCTTTAGGTGGCAATGACACAGTAGGGTAACATTGTGTCAGGTGCATAGAGGGGGGTTTAGTGGGACACGGATGAAGCTGTACAGCTCCTCGACAGAGACAAAGTAATGAGAACGAGTCTACACGAGGCTTTAATGATCCACCACGATAGGGGTCCGTTATTCTATGCCACAGTCTCCTCATTGGGCGTCCATCGTACAAGTGATAATGCACACCATCTTCCATCCAAAAGTCACGAGGGCCAAAACCTTAATACACAAAGTTCACAATAAGATCATCTTAGAGGGTAAACGTTCTTTTTTTGTAATACTGGTCCAGATACCGGTACTGTACTTGTGCAGTAACCGAGTACCTATTGTACAAGAGGTAGGGCCCCCGCATCAGTTTTACGCATTATTTTCATGGTAAAAATTTCATTTGTAAATAGCAGGCGTGTGAGTCTGCTTATTAAGCTCTTCCCCGCTCCACACAATCGGTAACCTCAACCTTATCGCCATAGACTGGTTTAGCCACCCACTCCATGAACCCTTCATACTCTGTTTGCCACCATGCCACTTTACAATTTTATCATATCGCAACCTCGCCATCTCGCCACTTCACCACCTTGCCACCTTGCCACCTTGCCACCTTGAGAGCTCTTGAGTTCCTAGGACACTACGAGTGACTGCATGCAGTCCTTGTACACAGAATTACCAACACATGGGGATGTGTGATATAGTCAGCTAAAGCAGGAGAAGTTAGGCGATTAGCCAAGTTCAGTCTTGTGATGGAATAGGAAGATTCCTAAGGGTAGCTGAAACCCACACCCTCGAAACGTTGGAACTAACAACCTCTGGAGCCTAGATACGATCGGGGTATTTACGCTTCCAGCGTTTTATCCGGAGAAGAGGTTCACACATTCAAAGTCCACAACTAAGAAGTTGTGATAGAAGCTCTACACCACAAGCACTCGTAGCTACATACTTGTTCTTGTATGTATATACGATACGAGTTAACAAATAACACAGGCCAGTGTCAAGTACTTGTATGTAACATACCGCACATCATTCTACAACTGCACCCAACTGCGACTTGCAATGCGGCGGTAAATGGAATCTGGCTTTTTTAGCTGCTCAGCTTTTCTTTCATGCTTGGGGCCAGTAACGAGCTTCATGCCTCGAATCTAACATCTGGGTGCTTGAGATACAGATAGAGCCAATCGCTTACATAAGACACGATGAACTTGTATCCATAGCTTACATAATCATACATACACATAGGCATACATCAGCTTGAGGGTTCTAATACTTGTACGGATACATGGGCGACCCTCACAAAAACATGAAGGGCTGGTTGTGCCATACAAGTATCGGTACTTGTAACTTACACGCACCTGAGTCGTTGGAAGAACGTCCTCTTTTCTTCGCCCTCCTGTAACGGGTCTGTACCAAATTCACAGAGATCAACTTCTGATCCTACAAATGCTTGAGACCACAAGTATGTACATACTTGTACTGTAGCTACGGGTATGTACGGATATAAGTATCATCATCATGCAAGAGCGACATAGCTTCTCACCTAAATATTGGGGTACAGCTACGGTAGTTTAGGATACATCATTGTTGTCATTACAGCACAGTGGTCCATAAATGCCTTTTATTTTAATACAAGAGAAAGTTCCCTTTGACTTAAGCCTTGAGGGCGTATCGTCGCTGGGGGAAGTGGGTCTGCTTCTTGGTAGCCTTGGTGGTCTTGGCAGCGGCCTGGGCAGGGGTGAGTCGTCGTCGGATGGCTCGGGTCTGCTTGGCTCGGAGGTCCTTGGGCAGGTACTTCTTGTCCTTGTAGAACTCACGGACCTGCTCTCGCTGGGTGAGGTTGAGCACAGTCAGAACTCGGGCAATGTTCTTTCGGACATCGTAGATCTTGGTGAGCTTGCCGCTCTGGGCACCGCCGAGCTTCTGGACACGGAGGGAGGCGAGCTCCTGCTTGAACTCGACGAGCTTGCCCTCAAGCTCAGCCTTGGAGAATCGAGAGAGTTCGGAAGCCTTCACTTTGGTCTGTGTTAGTAGTTGCTCACTTGATTTTTCTCGTATCGAGATGACACTGAAACGCAGGCTAGAAGATACCAGTGCTAACGGGTAGCATCACCTCATCAACAACTGAGCAGTTTCGGCGTGTTTCCTGTGACAGCACATGAGCGAAACCTGTGGGAACCTCATTAATGCCTGGAAGACAAGCCATAGATACGTCACGTCCGTCTCAAGGGGTCGCAAAGACTTCCAGGGGGCTGCAGAGAAATCTTCCACTCATACTACCCTGTCACCAAATCAACAGTGAGCTGCTCCCTTCAGAAATGTCGCAATACCATATTCGAGAGGACTCCGTTCGCTTCATTTGCTGCTCAGTCACATCCATCGCTTGTCGTTTCCTAGCGCAATACCCACCATTTTTATCTGTGTTGGTCGTGTCGTTCGTACAGCTAGAAAAGAGGGACCTGAAAAGTGAAAACGAGAGTATACTTTTGCACACCCAAACGCCGTAACAGGAAATTCACGATTAGGGTTAGCCTGTTAAGGATTACCGAGATTTGTGACAGTCTTTTTCTAGATTGGGAACAATCATGTGATCTTTAAACTTAAAATATGCTATTACATAAGCGTGTCAGCCAGGAGAAGTGTTTTACAAGCAGGCAACGAGAGCGTGGAGAGGGAAATATTTGAATATAGTAGACAGCGAGGTTCTCGTGTATTTTCCCTTGTTACTATGTGATATCAGGGCTGCTCAGGGCTGCACATCCACACTACCGTACTTGTATTAGAGAATCGGCACCTCTAGTGGTGGACTTTTGAGATCTCCCCAGTGATTAGGGACGAGGAAGATGTATTCAAGAAGACATTCACAAAAGCAGTGCTATGTTACAATTACTGGCCGCAGAGGTCAATATTCCTACAAATCAGCAGAAAAAAAACACTTCCCAGTCTAATTATGTCTTGACGAGGGTCATGACATGCTGGGGGGACGTGTGAACAAGCTCAGTAAAATCGTGTGTTGATTATGTAATTACAACGGTTACTCTTGTGGGTCGACATCATAAGCCCTTATAACATATCATATTTGTACGAGAATTAATACCTTTGCTGAATGTGATGATAGACCACATCAACAATTATTATACACTATACACTACAAGTACAGTGATGTCGTGAACAAGAATGTTATTGCACCTCCAATTTCGAGATTCCCCTGCATGCCCGATGACGTAATCAACATCTTACATGTAAGACAAGACGGAAAGGGAACATATGGACATTGATCGAAGCACCATGGAATAAAAAATGCAAGTATTTCAACTCCCCACGAATCTCTGACACATAGTCACGTGTTGAGCCGTGCCTTATAATTACCAGTGGTTGTCCTTGTACTGCAGCCTATCAATCGAACGACAGAAGTCACGGGGATATATAATGAAGGAGTATTCACTGACAAAACGGAATTCTCAACTACACCCCTATATTGTGAGACTGTTCTGAGGAGCAACCACTGATTATTTACAGTAAACCAAGCTACATACCGGTTCATACCAAACCAGATCCAACGAGCAATCGGGCTACTGTATGTTTCTTGAACCATGCCAACGTTCGTATGTGGTACGGTATCAATGTGACGGTATTAATACAACATGATGCTTCTACAGGGACAAGAGGGTACTCTTACACAGCCAGCTACTCGTGTTCGATATCAGTGTGTACTTCCTTCACAAGGCACAGTGAGGTGCTCTCACACTGCGGACAAAACCTTATCCCGACCATATATGCACACAGAAGACACATACATCAGGATTAGTCAGATTACTGACTGTTGCACTAACGTTCGCCCGATAGAGGGTCTAGGAAATAAAGAATTGCAATGACAAGCAGATGAAGCAGAGCATGTAGATCTCCACTGCGGTTAGTATATATGGGGCAATGACCTATCCACGACTAACCCAAACCTGATAGGTGGGAGTTTGTGTGGTAGTTAGCGTTTGGACGACAATGCATGGTCGACGGCGAACTCCCAGCAACGCAGCACCTGTAGAACGACAGCACTACAAGCTATCTGTCTTTGGACAACGTCAACAACATCACAATGGTGAGTACTATCAATGGAAGGGGAGTTGCGACGTCAAGACTAGCCGCGAGTATCCACGATATCGTTGGTATAAGGCTTGTGGGTGATGGCAGCAGAACTAGAAAGGGGCTGTGACAAGTGACGTCGACATCGGTCAACGACGACAACACAAGAACGACACGACACACAGATAACGACAAGGGCACTGTGGGACGTCGACGACTTTGAACACTAGTGTCACTAAGAACCGTGCCTCTCGATATTCGCCGTGTGCAATTGTCAATTGGGCTTCACCATCGTCAGGTTCCTATGCTGAAGGCGCCAAAGATACAGATGTCTCCTATCGCAACCCACTATTCGGTAAGGGGGGATTTCTAACCCAATGAGGGCGATCGTGTACTGATTGTACTTACACGATCTCGAAAACAGAGCCGGTTGGTCAGAAGTGTCATTACGTTCATCTTCACACCTGGCAGCTTGGACTTGTTACCAGATGCCACCGCCCCTATCGGGACATCGGACGCTTACTAACTCAGCCCGAAAAGACTGCTAAGAATCTCAAATCGCTCTCTCTTGAGGATGATGACAAGGCCCAGGGTGCCATCTACTCGGTGTCTGGTCCTGTCGTGATCGCTGAGAACATGATTGGATGTGCCATGTACGAACTGGTCAAGGTTGGCCACGATAACCTTGTCGGTGAGGTCATTCGAATCGAGGGCGACAAGGCCACCATCCAGGTTTACGAGGAGACAGCCGGTGTGACCGTCGGCGACCCCGTCACCCGAACTGGTGAGCCCCTTTCCGTTGAGCTTGGCCCTGGTCTTATGGAGACCATTTACGATGGTATCCAGCGGCCCCTCAAGGCCATTCAGGAGAAGTCAGACAGTATATACATTCCCCGAGGTATCGACGCCCCTGCCTTGAACCGTGAGAAGAAGTACGCTTTCACCCCTGGACCTCTCAAGGTTGGCGACCACATTTCTGGTGGTGACATTTACGGATCTGTTTTTGAGAACTCCCTGCTCTCTGACCACAAGATCATGCTGCCTCCTCGAGCTCGAGGAACCATCACCTGGATTGCCGACAAGGGTGACTACACTGTTGTCGACGACATCTTGGAGGTTGAATTCGAGGGCAAGAAGACCAAGTACAGAATGCTGCAGAAGTGGCCCGTGCGAGTCCCTCGACCTGTGAACGAGAGACTTACCGCCAACTACCCTCTGCTCACTGGCCAGCGAGTGCTGGATGCTCTCTTCCCTGTCGTTCAGGGAGGTACCACTTGTATCCCCGGTGCTTTCGGCTGTGGTAAGACTGTCATTTCTCAGTCTCTCTCCAAGTACTCCAACTCCGACATCATTATCTACGTCGGATGTGGTGAGCGAGGTAACGAGATGGCTGAAGTTTTGCTCGAGTTCCCCGAGCTCAATGTCGAGATTGACGGCCGAGAGGAGCCTATCATGAAGCGAACCACTCTGGTCGCCAACACCTCCAACATGCCCGTCGCTGCCCGAGAGGCTTCCATTTACACTGGAATCACCATTGCCGAGTACTTCCGAGACCAGGGTAAGGATGTTTCCATGATTGCTGACTCCTCCTCCCGATGGGCCGAGGCCCTGCGAGAAATTTCCGGTCGACTGGGAGAAATGCCCGCTGACCAGGGTTTCCCTGCCTACCTCGGAGCTAAGCTTGCCTCTTTCTACGAGCGAGCTGGTAAGGCCGCTACCCTTGGAGGACCTGACCGACAAGGCTCTGTATCTATTGTTGCCGCTGTGTCTCCCCCTGGTGGTGATTTCTCCGACCCTGTCACCACTGCCACCCTTGGTATCACACAGGTCTTCTGGGGTCTGGACAAGAAGCTTGCCCAGCGAAAGCATTTCCCCTCCGTGAACACCGCCGTGTCCTACTCCAAGTACACCACTGTGCTTGACAAGTACTACAATGAACATTTCGAGGTGTTCCCCCAGAACCGAGATAAGATCAAGGAGATTCTCACCAACGCTGAGGAGCTCGAGACTGTCGTCCAGCTAGTCGGTAAGTCCTCTCTGTCTGATACTGACAAGGTTACTCTGGATGTGGCTACTCTTCTTAAGGAAGACTTCCTCCAGCAGAACGGTTACTCTACTTACGATGCTTTCTGCCCTATCTGGAAGACTGCTGCTATGATGAAGACCTTCATTACCTATCACGACGAGGCTCAGCGAGCTGTTTCCAACGGCGCTTCTTGGTCCAAGCTGTCTGAGAAGACTGCCGACATCAAGCACAAGGTCTCTTCCGCCAAGTTCTTCGAGCCTTCCCAGGGAGAGGAGGCTCTCAACAAGGAGTTCGACAAGCTTGACGCTGACATCGTCGACAAGTTCACCCAGTACTCTGAGTAGGTATAGTGCTTTGAGGAAACATGTTTTAACCATAATATATTAGTAGTATCACATCAGTATGTTGTACGAGCACTCAGTTGCTATAATTACCGGTACCGGTAGTCGAGAGTATCTCTGGCGCCTAAACCTTAGTACCTTACGAGTACATACCGGTACCGGTGCAAACTTGTATGTTCAATCAATCGTTCAAACAGGTACGGTACCAGTAGCTAGAAGTACAAGTACAATCCATCAAACAATTGATAATATTCGAACTTAGTTCGGGCTCAGGCAATATCAGTGCATACTTGTACATACTCTTCTCATGCACCTGCATACACTGAGACAAATCACTTCCAACACACAGCTTTCTCTGCCTATGACAATAATTACATGCGACACCCTCCGACGAGACATTTCCAACGATACCTACAACTAGTATCGAGCATGGGAAAAGCGAGCAAGAATAATTCGAAGCAGGTGTTCTATGCTGTTCAAAAGGGTCACAAACCTGGTATCTACGATAGCTGGCCAGAAGCGCAACGCCAAACAAACGGGTTTAATGGAGCCATCCACAAGAAATTCACCAATCGAACTGCCGCAGAGGCGTTCCTAAGAGGGACCGGGTACGAGCCTAGAGGCTCGGCCAGCTTGGTCAACTCGCACAAAGTTACAAAGCCTACCAAGGTCCCGATGTTTCGTATTGGTGCGATAACCGCGAGATCCGCAGAAAGTGTCGGCAAACGCAGTGTCGGCAAACGCATCTCTGTTTATACCGACGGAGCTTCACGAAATAACCAGTCTGCCAATGCGAAGGCTGGGTACGGTATTTATTTTGGAGATGGCCACAAAGATAACGTCAGCAAACCGTTGTCTGGAGATAGACAGACGAACCAAAGGGCAGAGTTGACAGCAATCTATGAAGCATGCAGAATCATCAGTGACCGTGATGATGGATTGTGTTACGATATCTACTCCGATTCACAATACTCCATATCATGTCTTGAGACGTGGGCTCAAGGATGGGCGAAAAGGCGATGGGTAACATCGAAGGGTGACAAGGTTTGTAACAAGGATATCATCGAACCGGCGTGGGAGCTCCTCAAATCACTTGGAGACAGAGTCCGGCTTATAAAGGTGAAGGGCCACTCAGGAGACCCAGGCAACAATGCTGCCGATGCACTTGCTGTGAAGGGAGCTGAAATGTGACGACCCAGTCGCGCTCTTCTAACGAGCTGCACGTACTAGCCGCTTGGTTTCTAAAGTGAGCTCCTGAATAAGTATTTTTAATAAATGTAAAATAAAACGAACAAACGCATGACTAATACATCTTCTGATACAGGTTTGGGCACCGGAAATATCTTTTATCGGTCATTGTTATCTTCGCCTGAACGCAGTTGGGGAGTGACATGCTGATGTTATATTAGCTAGTCGATCCGGAAAGACGCATAACGACGAAGGAAACAGCTAATAGTCAGTAAAAACTGAACATCGTTAAAACTAAGTGTATTCTGGAATGTCTTGTGATTTTTTTTGTATTTGCGATTATAGAATATGCTGTTATTGACGCTCAAAGATGGCACGCCAGAAGTCTACAAGTACAAGTAATTACAAGTACAGTGATTAAGTGGAGTGCATATAGACAAGTATGTACTTTGATTTCTAAGATTGAAGACAGCCTTCAAATTTTGGGAAAAATATGAAGAATGTCGTTCAATGTCCAAATACTTATCCTGTTCTAACATGTCCAAGGCTTAGAAATCATACCCAAGCTCTTCCTCCAGTAAATGTGATACGAAACCTGACGAGACATGCTTGAACATTACAGTATAACTGATAATTAGGACACAGGCTATAGGAAATGAGTATCAGTTCTACTGGTTTGGGCGAATATAGGGCTGATATAAAGAATAGTAATGGGCTTGGTGGTCTTTCAGTAAGACAGTGTTTCTAGTGTATCAACGAATGCTGAACGTCTCAGATAATGGTACAGGTACTCCCGAAAGGGATACCAGACTTATTAGAGTGTATTTGTCTGCTTCATTCAAGGCAATGAAGACTACTCTATCCAGATTTTGTATGTTCCTCAAGGTCATATTACTAATTAATTGCATCGGTATGAAGTTGGCTAAGGGTCAGAGATGGGATGCAATGGGATACCTCAAGCTCTCTCAAAAAGCAGTATATGTATACCAACAATAGTCTTTCACAGAGTGATGTTTCACAGTACCGGTATTCTAACCAATTATCCATCACTACCGGTAGTTCTCAACTCCACAGCCCATTGAGCCTCATCCAGTGTCACTACTTGTGAGTTATCCACAGCTTCAGATGATCGCCTCTCGAAACAACGTATACAACCATTGTCAATCAGAATACCTCAGTCTTCACTTCACTCACTGCTTCCACTAACGCCCGACTTCGAGTAAAATATCAGCACTTCCTTGTGGATTCACAACTGTTTGCCAGGAGGAGCTCCTGACGGAGTAGATATTGTGCAGCGACCAGCTAAAAAGAAGACCCCAGCTGTTGTTTCTCGGACTATCATGTCTCTTTTTCGAGTCCCAGGGGACAAGACAAACAGCAGAGGTCCCAAGTGTCCAAGACTCTCACACACGAACCTCAAACTCGCTGTCACGAGTACAGAGAGGGTGAGACTCGTTATTTCAGTACCTATACAGTATCGCACTTGTACCATGAACCGAAGACCGCTCTGGAACTGATCCTGTGGACACAATCTCAAGATTTTAGTCTCAGCGTATTTAATTTCGTACAAGTATCCACCAACCAGGAACCAACATACAAGTGTTTTGGATTTCTGTTTGAAAATACAAGTATGTCAGTTAGCCCACTACTTCTTCCCTGACTCAGCTATCAGGGGTTCTCTGGCGATCTCCTAGAAACGTCTTTAAAGGCATATCGGAGTTGTTTGTCAACTTTTATGTCCACCTTGTCACGACATGTTGCTCAACTCGCCACAGTGTCTTCATATCATGCTGCTCAACTTGTAACGTGTCCTTCAAGTTATCCGATTATCATGTTCGCGTTGTCACAACACGTTCACCATGTTTTCGAGCTGTCACACCACGTTGTCAAAGTTGTCAAGATCTTGTCGAAGTTACATGCTCAAGTTGTCAGATTACCTTGTTCAGCTTGTCATATGTTCACCCTGTACTACCGGTACACTCTTTTCACATTACCTAATGGACCAAATCATTAAAGTATCATACAGTGCCATTACTCACCATCAGAATACCTCGTTCCACACCTGATTCACAGATATCGCCATGCCATTGACGTTAAGTTCCTTCTGGACATGTTATCCAACGGAAGACCCACCACTTGTTTACTTGTGTAGGTATTGGTATCCAAAGTAGAATCTCCATCTTCACCTCTTCACCACCAACCTTACTAATCAATCATTACAAGTGTGGGGTACTCCGTACATATGAGTGTCTCTAACATCCCCTCACAAAGACACTTTACGTGTCTCCTCCTCACATCTCCTCACACCACCACAGACTACACAACTACAAGTACTGTACACTCTCAATCGAATCACAAAGAATCATTAGTCTATCTACTCTATCGTCCCCTAGGGCTCATCTTTCTGATGAGTCCGTCTAAACTATGTCTAAACCATTCTAGACATTCTAACACTGACAACGCAAAATGAAGTCAGATCAAGGCAAAGTGAGATGTCAACAAAGCAATTTTTTTTCGCATTCAGCCATGCGCTCACTGGCATCACTGGCAGTGTGTGGTCCACTCGAATCGTCTTAGACCACCACGTTCTTGGCCAGCTTGGCCTTGTAGGTGAGAATGCTTCCATCCCATCTCGTTGCCGTCTTGTTCTCGCACACGAAAATATCCTTGGCAATCTTGTCCAGCAGTCGGAAATCGTGTGACACAACAACAACTCCTCCGTCAAACTCGTTGATAGCCTGGGCCAGCGAATCAATGGTAGGGATATCCAGACCGTTAGTAGGCTCATCGAGGAAAATCATGTTGGGGGCCTCAATGGCAAGCAGAGCGAAAACGACTCGAGATCGCTGTCCCTCGGAAAGAGTGGCCATGAGAGCAGTCTGACCCTCGCCAGTAAGACCGAATCGGCCGAGCTGCTGTCGCCAGTACTGGAAGTCGTGCGAAATGTGCGAAAACTTGTCTCGCACAAACTCCAGCGACGACTTTGTGAGATCCAGCTGGTCCTGAGAGTGCTGGGAGTACACACCAATCTTCAGGTGAGTGTGTCGGGAAATTCGGCCCTCGGTGCCGGTGGGCTGCAGCTGACCGGTCATGAGCTTGAGCAGAGTGGACTTACCCACACCGTTGGGTCCAACCAGGGCGATTCGCGAGTCCATGTCAACACCAAAGTTGAGGTTCTCGTACAGGTTCTCCTCGGGGTTGCCGGAGTAGGAGAAGGTGATGTTGTCGAAGGACAGAACGGGAGGAGGCAGTTTCTCGACCGCAGGGAATCGGAACTCGAAGACCTTGTCGGGAACCACCTTCTCGATGAGTCCATCGGCCTCCATCTTGTCCAGAATCTTCTGACGCGACTTGGCCTGTCGCACCAGGTTGGCGTATGTACCGGCGGAAGCAATGAACTTCTTGATGTGCGCAATTTCCTCCTGCTGCTTGTGGTACTGCTTCATCTGGTTAGTCTCCTGTTCGGTTCGGGTCTTGACGTACGAGTCGTAGTTTCCACCGTACAGCAGCATCTTCTTCATTCGCATGTCCAGCATGTTGGTGCACACACCGTTGAGGAAATCCTGAGAATGCGAAACAAGAATCAGAGTTCGAGGCCACTTCTTGAGGTACTCCTCCAGCCACACGCAGGCCTCGAGATCGAGATGTGCAGTGGGGTCATCGAGAAGCAGAAGGGTGGGCTTGACGAACAGAGCCTTGGCAAGAGCAACTCGCATCTTCCATCCTCCAGACATGTCCTTGGTCTTCTTCTTGATGGTCTTGGAGTTGAAGCCCAGACCGACGAGAATCAGCGATGCACGAGACTCGAAAGTGGTGGGGTCCATGTCGTCGATTCGCTCGTACAGATCCTCGAGAATGGGAGACTCGGGTCCCTCCTCCTCGAGAATCTTCTCAACCTGATGCTCCAGACGCTTGAGCTCAGCTTCGGCCTCTCGAACCACATACTCCAGAGCAGACCACTCAGAGGGCTCAGCAGGCTCGTTAAGAAGGTAGATATCAATGATATCAGGAACAGGGTACTCTCGCTCAGCAAGAGCCTTGAGGAAAGTCGATTTTCCACATCCGTTCTCACCAAGAAGACCATATCGCTGGCCGTAGTTGAGTTCCAGAGTGGAGTCCTGAATAAGCACCTTTCCGTGGAAATTGAGCGACACAGAGGTCAGCTTCAGATCACGTGACGTCTCAAGAGACGCCAGAACGCCAGTGGTGACTCGATCAGACAGTCCGTCCTTGTCCTTCTGCATCTTGAGCTCCTTGATTTTCTCAGTGTTCTCGGCCATGATTTCGTCCACGGACTTTCCGACCTCCTTTCCCTCGGCCTTGGCCTTGGCAGCCGCCTTCTCGGCCTTTTTCGCTTCTCGCTTGGCTTTAGATGAAGATACAGCCATTTTGTGTTGATGTGGAGTCTCTATGGTGCACTCCTGGTGAAATATAAAGATTGCAAATTTTTTAAAGTTGATGATAAGGTTAAGATTCGTTACCCGGAAGTGGAAGCAGACAGAAGGGGTGGGAGTGGTGAGATGAAGTGAGAATAATGTCGGTAAAGGGTTTTAAGGGGGTATGTTGAGATTTTCTGAGTTGGGGGGTTTAATAACCGCGCCCTGGCCGTAATCCCTAACCCTGGGGTTGTGCGAGCAGGGTAGGGTTCCGAGGGCTGGGATTGCTCCGTTGTGTGGGAGTGAAGGTGAGGTGAACCCTAAACTGGAAGGATAGGTTGGGTATACCCTAACCCTATAGTAATAGCTGATGGGGAGGTTTTGGATGCTTGGAGAAAATTGAGTATAGTAATTGAGAAGTAGGGAACACGAAGCAAGTATTTTTTTGAAACTATCTCTCTCATCTGACGAGATAGTGTGCTTCTACAGTATGTGGTGTAAACTCAATCAGCAACCGAGAAGTGCCCTAGCCCAAAGGGATGGATTAGGAATGCCCTAACCTTAGAAGAGATAAGGAAGGAATAGTGGTAGACGTATTAGAAGTAGTCAAAATGGAGAGCAAAGCGATGACACCGCAGAGGTGTTTCTGTTTTGCATTTACCTTGCTTACATAATTTTTTATGGCAGTAGTTCTCCAACACCTTTAAACTCAATCAGTGACCGCAAAGGTAGTATGATGTCATCAGAGATAGCAGGCATGGGAGAGGTGGATAGAGGAGTATCGTGGTAAGAGTGGGTTTTCGCACACGTGATTTGAAGTGGATTGTTTTCTGGTTTTTTTGTATTTGTTTCAATTTCTCCTGAATTAATTTGAATTTATTAAGATTCTTGGAATGTCATGAATTTTTTTTGTGACTTTCCAATTTGTTTCAAATATTGCTTTTCAAGGCAGTGTTACTGTCATTAGACGAATTAAGAGCAATCAAAGGGGGAGAAGGGAAAGTGGGAAGTGGGAAAAATTGGTAAAAAATACAAGAAGTACATGTACTGGCTACAATCATGTGATATTTCTACGACCATTCATCCCTTTTATTAATTTATTCAATTTTTTGTTCCTGTCACTGTAACGTCGTTCCAATGTCACTCTTCGATGGACTGTTGTGACCCTCAGAGTCGTGGAAAGAAAGGGTAATAAAACACGAATAATAGTCCTCAATAGAATCTGGGACTTTTTAGGTAATCACTAAAGTCATGTGATCATTCTGGTATACGCGATTTTGTTATGACTACCAGTGCTTTTTGGTGCACCTGTGCGATTATGCTTAATCAGCACACTAGATACTTGCTGAATCATCTGCTTAATCATCATAATGTCTTGAATAATGCCTTAAAATTGCTTATGTAAGCACATTTACCCGCCAGGCGGCTATCCAGAAGTTCATATATCCATGAATAAGCGCCGGGCGGTTAAACGGATGATTACACAATCGCGACTATTTAACCCTGATTAACCCTGGCTATGTTTGATTACATAAGCATCCCCGTGGATTAGTGGCAAAGCCATAAAACTGCTTCTATAAGCATATTTACCCGCCCGGCGGCTATCCCAAAGTACAGTGGTCCATCCAGAATAAGCACCGGGCGCTTATTCAAAAGTTCTGAAATCGATCAAGGATAAGCGCCCGGCGCGTATTCAGACGCTTACATCATCACGACTATTATTTAACCCTGGCTAACCCTGACTGGTTTCGATTACGTAAGGAGATAGCCGCCCGGCGCTTATTCGGATGATTACACAATCGCGACTATTTAACCCTCACTAACCCTGGATTATATAAGCACAATTACCCGCCCAGCGGCTATCCCGAAGTCCAGAGATCCATCAGGAATAAGCGCCGGGCGGTTAAACGGATCATGATGTAATCGCGACTATTTAACCCTTACTAACCCTTGCTTA